>CAEFZX010029288.1:0-81393 GCA_903066825.1 Alfaro cultratus
ATGGATGGATGGATGGATGGATGGATGGATATTTCAAAGCAGAGGCTTTAGTGATTTAAAACAAATTATTTGGTAGCTCTGATAAGGAAGTCCAGATGCCTTGGAGCATCCAGAAAAACATATTGACCTCTTTGAACAATCTCTGTAGGTCATCTGGCGTCCTGGGTCCTCTTTGTGCTCCCTTACCTTCAGCCCTCAGGTTTATTACAGGATTATGTGGACTGAGAGGACCATGGAAAAAATATATATTTTGTATTTCTGTTTAAATCAACACAGAAATGCATTTTTTTTCCCCCCATGACCACATTTATTTTGATCAATGTTCTTTAGAGCTCACTAGATTTCCATTTAAAGTTGAATGGCAATTCAAACAATTCATTATACTCTAACAGACTTCCCAGGCCCTCAGCATCACAGGTTCTCCACTGTACTTATCAGTGGGAATGTCATAAATAGGAAAATAGAAAGTCAGAAATTACTAATTAGAAGTTCCTTGAAAATCTGGTCAACAATAAAATGCAAAGTGTAAAAAAAACTAAAATAAAATACATGTCTTTTATAGAAATTGGTCCAGTATCACAACTGATTTTGCTAAAAACAATTTATTTGCCTAGAGTTTCCCCTTAATATACATTTTCTTATAGTTTTCAAAGGGAGATTATGCTACTGCAATGAAACATTGTTTCATTTTAAGTCCAACATTTTATCTCAGGCAAATTTTCTGCGTTTTGGATGTGGAGTCTAAAAATGTACAGTATGCATATTTTCAGACATTAAAGTATATATCTAAAAAACAACAGAAATCTTAACTTTTAATCTGCTTTGGGGGATTTGATAAGCAATTAGTGAGAGCTTTGTTCCCCCAGTTTCTCTCTTTTCCATGGTCTGCATGGTTTCAGTGCCGCAATTTCAGGTAATTGCGGAGCGATAAGGCCACAGACTCACGCAGAATCAGTGGCACCAACACCGAGGGAGGCGGCTGACTGCGATTACGGTCTCCTTCCATTTTTAAGAAACCTTTTAAAAAGGACAGACAACTGATAAAGCGAAAATACAATTCGTTCCTTACATCTTCAAAGCATAGCTTTTCACAAATAGGCTAATTATTTTGTTTTTGAGCTTTCATCTCACACCAAGGAGAGAATGCTTGTTTTGATGTTCTCCTAACCTCTTGGTGTGTGGATTCGCAGCATGCTGCGTCTAATAGGCTATGGCAATTTGGATGATGGTTTTGAATTATGCTTCACCTTGAAGGGGAGCTAAATCTCGCCTTGACTCCATTAGCTCTACTCTGATCTTGGCGTGGCCTGATTAGATTTCCCATCCCCCTCTCACAGGTAAGACTGAGAGTCAGTTTATAAAGAAAAGAAACTTCTCGCAGATGCAAGACTCTAAATAGTGTCACCACGTCATGATTTGTTTCCACTCTGCTTTGTGTGCATGAAGCAACGGTTTGGCCCCTGTGACCTGCTAGGTTGTTGATACCGTTAGGATTATGTATCCTGTAGGAATGCTTGTAGGGAACCTCATTTGGCAGGAGCTCACACAGAGCTTGAGGGGGGCCTCCTTGACAAACAATCTTTTAGCAGTTGGTGAAGTGGCCCACTGAGAGGAGACTGATCCCCTTTATTGAAAGCACTTGTCTCCTTGTTGGTTGCATGAAGTGAAGGTGCTCTTTGATAATATACAGACTCTACTTTTGTTTTGTCTGTTTCTAACTTGGTCAGTTTTTTTGGCTCCATAAGATTTTCAGGGGGATATGATCCTATCCTGGTTTCTCTCCTGCACTTTGTGATTCGGTTTGGCAGACGACCAGCTTTGTCTGCTTATTCCCCTGGCACTTTCCCATTGGATTCCTCTCTCCTGAGCTCGCATGCACTTTGCTCAGCCTGATGACTGCGGTTGGAAGATGGATTACCCTGCAGGCATTTGTTTGACAGATTGAGCCAGTTGCGACTGTACACGTGCTGAAGAAGCTGTGGAGAAGAGATTGGTTTGACCTTGTCGTAACTGTTTAGATGTGCTTCCTGGTGTTGCTAAAACACCGAATCAGGATTGCACTTTTACCAATGCCCTTGACCTGCAGAACCCTTGAGGTTTTAAGCTTCATAAATCTGGACCCAAGAGTTTGGGACGTTTAGTCTAAACATTTAAAACTATTTTAAGGAGACATGGTGGTGGAGGTGGAGATGAAGTGAAATAATGATCATCTTCATCTCCAAAGCTCCAGCTGGTGAGTTACCCCTCCCCAAATGTGGTCTTTCTTAAGCCCAGACACCTTATTACTTATTTTACATATCATATATCACATGCGCAGCAATCCTTCTTTATGTTTTTGGGAGCAAAACAACCAGAAATGTCTCTAGAGATTTTCTACACAGTTTATAATCAGTTTCCAATGTGGAGATTCTTTCACCAAGTCCAGTGATCTTGGTGTAAGAATTAGGATTGCTTGTTTTTTACAAGATGTAAGAGGATTGTTGGAAGGTTCTGGAAGTTCATTTGTTGAAGAAGTTTTGTGAATTATTTGGGATGTTTTGAAATAATCTGCATGTCTACAGTTTCTTGAAGTGTTCAAATTTAGTAGTTGGAAGATGTGCACAGTGATAGGATAAAGATAGCCTCCCACCCTTCGGTTCAGTGTTTCTCTCCAAAGATTCCACCAAAGCATTTCAATATTGAGGTCTGTTTGTGGGCAGATGGGCTCACTGTTAACTGAATGATTGTTGGATGCAAAGCGTGCTCAAATCATAGCTCCTTCACCACCATACTCCACGTATGAAGTCTTTTCATTTGATTTTCTCTGTACGTATTTGGTGAGATACTGTATCACCAAATACAGTATCTCTACTTTGGTCTCATTTATACTAAACATGCTGTTCCAAAAGTCTTCATTCAGATCTAATTTTGCTGACAAAAAGTTGTGATAGCCTTTCCTTTTCTCCTGGCAACTTTTTTGATTGAGCAACACTTGTTTATTCTATAATCAAACTATTATCAAATGTCTTATTTTCCATGCAAATTGTGGGAATATATAGATTTTTTGAGCTTTACATGATTTGACTTTGTGGTGAAACTGCTGAGACATTATATCCTCAAACAATTTCCTTTGTGAATAGTATTTCTCTAGGTAGAACA
Organism: Alfaro cultratus; assembly: GCA_903066825.1. Taxonomy (NCBI): domain Eukaryota; kingdom Metazoa; phylum Chordata; class Actinopteri; order Cyprinodontiformes; family Poeciliidae; genus Alfaro; species Alfaro cultratus. The sequence goes on from CAEFZX010029288.1 coordinate 3,139, forward strand.
ATGGATTTCAATTGAAATGGACTTTTTAGCAACAGATCCCAGTCTATGGTCATTAATGATGTTTTTGGCATTGTTTTAAATCATGAATCAGTGCAATTTAGCAGCAAAGTGCCATAACCATCATGTCACTGTAAACCAGCCATGTTCAGTACCTTGAATACATTTAGTTTTGGATGTTTTACAATCAAATAGTTTGCAGTACTGAGGTGATAATGACAAAAATGATGATAAAAAAACATCTACTTCTCTTTTAGGTAACTACCTGCCACAACATTCAAGATGCCACATACTTAAAAAAAGTTTGATTTATATTACTAAAGTGCACATAAACATTTCATTTAATCATATTTTTGAATTTATTGATTTTTTTTATGTTCTCGTGGAAAAAGCAGGGCATAATTATAAAAACATTTTAGTTTATTGTAGCAACGATAAATCAAAATTCTTATCATGACAAGAAATTTTGCATGGAAAAATAATAAACGATACGTTAAATAGCCATTCCTACCTTCCTGTGCATTCATGGGTTATTCCCAGGTACTCCAGTTTCATCTCTCAAAAATATGCATGTGTACATTATTACTTCTCCATATATTGCACTTATTATAGAGTGTTTTTGTGCATGGTTTATATTGCTCTATCATCCTTCTTTTTGAACACATGCATATTTGTTGAAAACAATGAGGCAATGTGAATCTGTTGACTCCTGGACACAGAGTATAATAACCAGTGGAAATCAGAGTCAGACTTTGACTCCAACTAGTCAGCTCCAGCTAATGAGTCTTAATCATTTTGAGATGGCGAGTTCCTGCAGGAGGCGCACGCAGCTCTGTTCTGCGTTTTTATGATCTGATGATGTCAACATTTACAGGCCAACTGTTGCATCGGCTGGAATCAGAGCTCTCAATATTTTCCATCAGGCTTGGAGGATATTTTTACTGCTAATAATGATGTGGATTTTACTCAGAGGCTGTTAGTGAGCAGTAGTGCAGGCATGCACTGTGTTACTCATTTATAATGCAAACCATTACTCACCTAATTAATCAGGCTTTCCACCAGTTATTAAAAGCAACTGAGCTGGTAACTGCTGAAATATGTGCACTGCAGTCTGCATGAAATCCTGCTTAAGTAAAGGATATCTTGCTGCAGCCATCTGTCTGTCATTCTGCTTTGGACTTGGTAGAACTGCAAGTGAGTGTGATACATTTGTTAAGAAGGAAAAATATACAAACTGGTGCTGCTTTATTTTTAAAGTTATAGAGAAAGTTTTTTGCTTGCTTTCCTTGATGCAGGTGACACTTTCCTGTAACCATGAAGTCTGTTCTCTTCTCCTTGTCTGGAACAAAACCGCATTTGAGTTAATTTTGTTCCTCTTGAACCCTGTCTATGCTTTCATTTCTTCTGATGAACTTCTGCGAGTACAGCTAAGTGATGAGAACCTAAAGGGTAGGATTCTCCTCATTCTCATCCAAGCAAAAGTATAGATAATCCTTCTACTTTCTCACATTTGGTCACATTACAAACATAAACGTCAAAGCACTTCATTGAGACTTTAAAGCTGACATGATGTGCAAAATTCACTTTTTGCATATTTTTGTACTTTGGTTCGGGCCTCTAATGCTTTGAAATAGTGAAAGCGCTAAAAAAAGCCCCATCCAGTCATTTTCTGGCATTAAGTAAATGGTTATTGGTGTCTGGAAAATAAGCCATGTCAAAAACCTCACAATTGATGGACTCTGTGCGGTTACCTAGCAACCCAACCAGAGCTGGTCAGTTGAATTTACCGTTGTATGCCCAGTGCATTGACTGCTGGAAAAGATAAGTGTTTTAATGTTGACATATCCTCCATAAACCACTTACTGCATCCTTGGTGATTGTGCAGGAAGCTCTACTTCTGCTTTACAAAGATGTATGTCTGTATATTGCACATCTTTTTTGCAACCATTTTCATGTATATAAAGTGTGGGCGGAAACACTAAGTTGGTCAGCAGCAGTTTACTGACATTTAAAGTGACTAAATCCTAAAACAACTCATTCCGAAAGAAGCTCAAAATAGGCAGAACTGAGCAGACTAACATCTCATTAGAAATGTTTTGTGCAAAAAAATTTAATGAACTTTTGTATTATCAACAGACCTATTCTAACTCAGGTTTAAAAGAAAGCATAATAGGTCATCTTCAAGTTGCTAGACAAACAAAGCAGTGCACAACAGAATGAAACAATATGTGGACACAGATTTTACACCAAGATTTGCAAATATAAATACAAAAACATCTGCAAAGCTATGTGGTTCCAAAGGGTTGAGGAAATAAATATCTTTCTGTAATTTGAGTGAAACAAACCTGTAAATTTAAATTTTATGAGCGAGAACACAGAGCAACATATAGAACTTTGGCTCAGACATCTAAATCATCTCACCTGTCATTCCTACATATATCACACAAGCGTTGGGAATTTTTCACTAAGATGAATTCATCACAGCTGAGTTGAAGCTCCGGCCTCAACTTCTTGGACAAATATCCTCCATCACTTACAGTCTCTGCGTGTGAATCATTCATACCTCCCCATAAATAATAAAACCCTGGCAGCCAGTTAGCAGCACCTGCAACTTGAAACAGTAGTTCTTGAAACACAATCTTATAGCTTGTAAACTAATGTGTTTCACCTGCCTGGGCCATGGCGTCTGGGTTCGAGGGAACAAACTCTCTCTTCCCGGCTGTCCCCCCCACTTCACTCCCTGTCTTGACCTTGCTTGCTCTTCCTCAGATAAATTCTTCACCAAATTCTCTTTGATACATCGCTGTCCCACAGGGGCCTTGCTAGTGCAAACTGGAAGCTTGAAGTGTAATTATTTCTAAAAACTGCATTTCTACACTAATTAGTTCACTCCTCAGATGTTGGCCTTGCATTATTTACACATCAAGGGAGATAAATATTCATTGTTGACTTTGCCCCCGCTCCCTCGGCTCTGGCGCAAGTTGAGTCAAGAGCCGCTGTCATTGTGACTTGTTTATGCGACTTCTGCATCGCTGGTGCCCCAGAACATAATCCGCCTTGTTCTCCTGTAATTATCCCCACTCAAGCTGACAGACTGACCGACTCATAGTGGGCTTAATAAGTGGACAACATCCTCTTCCTGCGCAGCCCGATCAGATGAATGGCTTCTGAATGAGGTCATTTGTCGTAATTGTGACCTGTGACCTGAATGTGTCACGACACCAAACAACAGAGGCTCGCTTCATCGCGTTAGGCTGTGGCACCGTTTCAGCAATCTTCCCCTCCAAATGTTCGATTCTGGGCCACCTTTAATGAGAGAGGCTGAACTGACTCCAGAGCGAGTCAGTGGCAGCTGTTGTTCCGAGTTTCCTGCATCTGTTGGCTATAAGGCGGATTTGAAGGACATTTAAAGACAGCTTTTCCTGTTAAAAGCCCAACATGAAGTTGTTCCTCTGTCTGACCTTCTACTTGGCCTTGAGGGCCATTGTTTGCCTTTTCAGTTCCTAATAGGGAACTGTTGTTTTCGAAACCTACACCTAGATGGTTGATGCCTTACTGAGGTCTGTTTTTACAACTTTTCATATCAGATGAGGATAACCTGTGTAAATACAAACTGCAGTTGTAAAACAATGATTCATTTGTTGAAGGGAAAAATAGCTTCCCAGACCAACCTGGTCCTGTTAAAATGGTAATTGCCCCATAAACCTAATTACTGGTTGTGCCTAAAAGGGCTCAAGTTTAAGGTCACAGAGTGATGTTCTATTTGGGAATTTTCTGCTAGCGGGCAGAACTTCTGGTTCCTTCCAATTTCAAATTGTGTTAATTTTGGTCTGAACCTCTCTTAAAAAAGCAATTTTAGGCCAGTTTTCACCATAGATGCTTTCAGTTCCTTTGTGACCTCCTAGATGAGCCATTAATGTTCTGTTCGAGTAATTTTGGTGGGCCAGGCTTTCTTTTCTCCTTTTGTAGATGAAAAGGAGAAAACGTGTCGCTTCACAATGGCTTTTGGACCCTTTCCAGGAAAATATTTGGTATATTGTACTTCATGTCGTCAGAGAGGTTCTTCTTAATGGATTTATTGGTTCTCCTGATCTGTCAGTTTTCTGGCCTGGGTGTGGTTCATGAAAATAAATCACATTTCCTTTCTAATTTAACAAAATAAATCAGTTTTTCTGCTCAGACTGCTGTAGGATTTTAAAATTTGTTAGGGAATTAAACACATTAAGTGCTGCAAAAAAGCTAAATTGTAGGAGAAAAATGTTGTTTTCGCAACTCTGTATTGTATATTTTCCAGCTCAATTATTGTTGTTCTTTCTTCTTAAAAATGCATATTTTTTCCGATCGTCTGTTATAGGAAGTTGGGCAACAAAAGTTCAGGAATGCTAAAGAAATTACCATATTCACTGTCAACATTAATGAAGAGCCGATCACTGGAACCTTTAAGCAAGGCTTCTCTGTGTTTATAGAAGCAATAAACACGTAAAATGCACCAAAATGTCTGTTATGATTCCAGAGCTCGCCATGTTTACAGGCTTTGAAATCTATATTTGTTTTAGAGGATGAAATGGTGGGGACAGGAGTTTAAGTTGTGGTATATGACTGGAAATTTAATATTGCTACTCTAGACTTGGAACTGAAACCATAAATGTCTCACTCTCACTGTCTCAAGAGTTTCCACTTTCGCCCAGACTACTGGACACTAAGACTTGTATAATTGCCTTTTTGCTACTGAGCTATAGCAGGTTGGAACTATAGAAAATGTCTTTGATGTAACAAAGACTTTTCCTCCATAATTTGCTTTATTGGCTTTATAGTGGATTTGGAGAAAAACATTCATAAAGTTGGAGTCTGATGCCAGTAAACAAGAAAGCTCATAACTGAATTGTTAATCCAAGCAATTTGAAAAAGGTTTATTTTTTTTAGGTTAAGCCATATTTATGTAACACATCAGCTTCTCAACAATACCATCTTCATTATTTCAACCCTTAAATCTTGTTCAGATCAATTCCTCTAAACCAAACCAAAGATTGCTTCACCAACAGCTCCACTGGTGGCAGACCTTCTCTAAATGTGAATCTTTAAGGATCCTCATGCGGTGTCCATGTGCGGAAAAGATACACCAGACTTTGATTAACATGAAATCTTGTAATTTATATAAATAGCTGACCTAATTGCAGGTTTTGCTCACACCACTGCTCCATCTGTATTGAATCCAACTTATCAGAGTGAATCTCTTTCTATGCAGGTCAAAGTTTATCCACATGGGGGGTCTGTGGTCTACTGTAATACGTGTTTATTTTGGTTTGGAGGACTTGAAAGTGAAACTCCCTGAGCTGCAGTTAGCTTGCTCTGCAGCTACACTCACTGCTTATCCCTGCGGAAATATGCCTGAAATTAATTTTTAAAGGGTTTGATTTGCATAAGCTCCAATATTAATGTAGTATTTATATATCAGTAATAGGAGGTTATGATCCACTAGTTCATCATTGTTTATTTTTATTTGATAATTGAAGTCAGTACCTATACTGCAATAGAAAGACAAAAACATTTTGTCATTATTTTTAATGGATTTTACTTCTACTGCATGTTTTATGTTTTATTTATTTGCAATTACATAATTATTCAATTGTTATTCTCTATTTTTCAGTCAGTGTTGTTTTATTACTGTTTAATTATAGTCATTGAAACAATCTCTGATGAAGTTGTTTTAATTGCAAAAGTTTAGGCTTATCTAAGCAGAAATTATTTTGTAAATATTAGTTTTCTTTTTATAAGTCACAAAATCTATAATACTTAAGTACCATAGTACTATGGTACTTTCATTTTCCTGAAAGCTTCATATTGAGTTACTCCACTTTTTTTCTCCATTAGATACTGAACCACAGTTTTATTGATGCAGTTTAATAAACTCCTGCTTTCTTGTTTGGCTTGAATAGGAACAAATATGAAAACTTAGGCTAGCTGGAACTTTAGATAGAACTTAATTAAAAATACATTTTGAGCTAAGCCAAAACTAAATATAAAGTCAGACTCTTTAGTCCAGCTCATTTCACTGTACCAGAGCTTTATCTGTGTGGTTTAATAAGTTCTTTTGCTGTCATAGTTGGGTAAAAAAAAGAGAAAGACACATGTGACAGCGTGCAGCCAAAGCTAAAGTCATCACATATGTTACTTTACCAACAGCTAAGACAGTTCATAAACACAGTGCAAACCTTATTTAAGCCACATGTTCCGGTTTTAATGGTAACATTTATATTTCTTACAGTATAACAAATCAAAACAGAATTACCGTAATCAACTGTTTATTAAATGTTTTATAGCTTTGTTTTGTCTTTACCAAGCCAAATTAGATAGAATTATATCCATAACTGTACAAAAAACACAAGATTGAAGAATATATTTAATAAACTCACCCTTCCCTGTTTTTCTGTTGATATTGAGTGTTTGTACTGTTAAACTGCATTTTCTTTTGCATCATGGTCAGATATCCCTTCATTCAAAAGCCACTTTGCAAACCTAAGATGTGCAGCCACAGTTTTCTTAAAAAGTAAATGCGTTCTCCTTTCAAAGCTCACAAACAAACAAGTCTTTTTGGCAATTTGTTTCACCTGACCTTGAAGTATATTTGGTGTTATACAAACTTCTTGGCTTTGTTTTTGTTTTGTAAATGATAGCAATAGGTACTGAATAATAGAAACTGAAAATGTTTCACTGTGTGCTGAGACTAAAGCTGAAAAAATGTGGATTTTATTTTTCTCATTCCTGTAGGCCTTGCTAACTTCTTTTTCACCTTCCCACAACACCCCATAATTTCAGTTTTTTTCTCATTTTATTATTGCTGGAATTAAATAGCAGCACATTTGTTCTGCAAGTGTAGCTCCTTCATCTTATGAAATCCAAGAAGGCAGAAAAGGTTACTGCTTTGCTGTGATCTTTGCAGCTGCAGCAGGTAGAATGCAGCCATTTGGCAAAGTTTTAATAAAAAACTCTGCCGTTTCCTCTTCTTCCTCCTCTGCAGGTGGAGATCACTCTGCAGGACATCAATGACAACCCACCTGTTTTTCCTAATGATATTCTGGATGTGACCATTGAGGAGAATGTTGGAGATGGCTTCAAGATAATGCAGCTAACAGCCACAGATGCAGATGAGGTAATGGCTCCCAAACTTTCTTTTCTGTCTGACTGCTTTTGTGCTTCGCTGTGCCCATTTTCCATTTAGCTGCTTCCAGAATGGATGTAAGCAATTTGAAATAAAAATGTGATCCAAATAGTTCTTCAAGCAACACTAAATTCAATTAGGTCACATTTTATTAGCAACAATTGGAAATTGTAAACCAGAAAAGTCATTCAAATAAAATGTTAATTTCCAGAAAGCTGTGGCTCAGTTGTAAATATTTAGCCATAAAGATCAGCTTGAGTGATTGATTTTGTTATTATCTATCTAAACCTGGCCTGCCCTGTGTGAAATTATGGCTTTAGCGCATTGTTGTGATTAACCACATTTTTGGTTGAGTTTTATTGGAATGAACCTGTAGTCAGACAGGTTCACTAGAACCAGCCTGACAACATGCAGTAGGCTACAACGATCTCAAAAGTAGTACCAATCTAAAATACCTATCAGGCTAAAATGATTTCTAAATCATTGGGACTTGAGTGAAGTACATTGAGAGCGATTATTCAGAATTGAAGGGAACATGAAACAGGGATGGATCTTCCAATAAGGACCTGGCCTACCAAAATTACTCCAAGAGCACACTGATGACTCATCCTGAAGATTATAAAAGAACATTTCAAGCTCAGCTGAGTTCACATACTTTAGTTAGGATCAGGCTTCATGATTCAACAAACTGTCTAAAAACAGCATGCATGGGACCGATGCACTGATGTTGAAAACTAACACACAGGTAAACCTTACATTTACCACATAGCAACTTGATGACCTCCAAGATAATTTTCAAAAGATGACATTTTTGTTAATGTGTGTTGTACATTTTATCCGGTGTTAAACTAACACAAAATCTGGATTACAGAAATTCCACACATTGGAATTTCTGTAATCCAGAAATATGTTCATATGTTTTATATGTTTTTTGTGCGTAAAAAAAAAAACATTTTTGTTTTGTTTTCAAATATATGTTTTTTATGTATTTATTAAAACTGTCACTATATTGAGATAGTATGAGACAGATCATCTGTGAAAAGATCGATTTCCTCCAATTCCTCCCAGTACTAATATTGCAATCAGCAGAAATGCACCACTCCTAGTCACAAACAACCAGTCAGATGCAGGAGGATGATCTTAGTGCTGTCACTCATCCTTGTGTATATGCTGCTCAATGTGCAAATTACCGTTTCTGGAAAACTCTTTATCCACCTTCATTGGTGGTCATGTTAGCTAGCCTTAGCATTCATGACAGGTGTGAGGAGATGATTGGTTGCTTCTGACAGGTCAGTGTATTTGTTCAGATGACATCAGGAGCTAGATTTTTTCACAGATTATCTGTTTTATGCCATACTGTGACAATATACTGATATTTTTAACAAATATGTAATAAAAGGCCTTTAACACATTTTTTATGAAAGTTCCATACTGCTGCTTTAAGGAGAATCTCCAACAATCAGTCCATGACAGCAATGATATAAAACCATATCAACAAATAATTGCTTAAGTCAGCACAAGGAAGGCTTTGGAGTGGCCTAGTCAAAGTCTGGTTTTAATTCAGATTTAGATTATGCTGCCTGACCATTCATGGTAAAACTAAAGCAACTTTCCTAGGAATATAGAGTCAAAATTCTTCTTTAAGAATGTAAAAACCTCATTGGCAGTTAAAGCAACCATATTTTGGCAGTTAATACCGCCAAACCAATGAGGTTTAGCCTACAAGTACTTTTTCACCTAGAGCCAGGTTGGTCCAATTCACTTAAATAACTGTAATACTGGTAAAAACCCTGTTAAGGAGAGTTCCAGCCCCCTATTATGACTGTCCCTTTGTGAAGTCAGTCGTTTCCTTTACTTCAACAGCATCCCTCTCAGTAATCTGAAGCTTTCTTCTTCAGCTGCTTCACGCAGATGTGGACGTTAAATTCTGCAGGAGGTAAGATGCAGGCCTTGTAGCACCTCAAAATGTCTGCGGTCCCTTCTTCAAACCAAAGGACACATTTTAAGTTAATGGAAAAAGTCAAGTCATAGAGGGGAGAGAGATTAGAAAGAAGGCCTATGGACTTGGATTTAACTTACGAGGCCACAGATTTTTATTGCACAGCTGTTGCCTCACTCTCTTCTCCTTGCTCTAAATGTGAGAAAAGTCACACAAAGACCTACAGTCTTTTTTTTACCAACAGGATTTAGGTAGGTTATTTGATTTTAAATCAATTATGAGAGCCAAAGAATTCAAAGTTTTAATCATAGATGTTTTAATATAAGGTATTAAATCCCTGGTCTCTTTTCCTTGTGTGAAGTTATGAAAAGCCTGAGCTGTGCAAATTATGATCTCTGTTTCGAATTAAAGGCATTCTCTTAGAGGTCTGCATATAACAAATGATTGGAGAATTATGTAAAACAACCTAGCGGAGAGAACTCAAACCTTGTTTTGATGCAGAAATTGAAATAAACAAGAATACAACTTCAAGGAGCCTATTTAGGATTTACAGATTATAGCGATGTTTACTCCAAACTGCAGCGCTCCCATGAATAGATTGCTAAATAGAAGCCTGTATTTTATCCAGGCTCTCTTCAGAGCCAGATATGAATCCAGCCAAGTCTTTGCCCACATCCTTACGCAGGAAACTAGAGTTGTGCTGACACTCAGCGTTCAGAGCACATCGGTGGGAAAACCATATTCGCGAAGCCAGCACGGAGTAGCCAAGAGTGCAAAATGTTGGCCAGCTAAAGGGCTGAGTTCAGACACCATAATGATCCCATCCCATTTAACAGCGCTACATGTGGGATTTATGTGTGAGGGGATTTAAATATTGATTCAATGTATCCGTTTTTTCCCACTCACATTTCCAGTTGGGTTTACATAAAATCAATAAAAATAACTGTCTACTTGAAAGTGTTACTTATTGGCTTTCCTGCCCTTTCAAATTTAAAGCTTCTATTAGAGATCTGACTGGAAGTAGTAACTTGAATATGGCATGGTTGTTGGTGCAATACCCCCTGGTCTGAGTATTTCAGAAAGTAGTGACCACTACTTCTCTCTGGTTAGCAAATAATGATCAGAAAAATAATAAATTTCCAGTTACTGGCAATTGTGTGGGTGAAAACGCCTTGTTGATGTCAGAGAATTGGCAAATTGGTTGGAGAAAATAGAAAGCAGCAGTTACAACCACACTAGGTAGAATACCGTCCCTGAACACGCAACTCTTTAAAACCTGAAGCAGATGGATTAGAGCAGCAGAAGACCAGACCAGGCACCACTTCTGCCAGCTGAAAACAGCAAACCGAGACTACAATTCACACAGGCAAACCAAAACTGGGTGACATCAGATTGGAAAAACATTGCCTGGTCCAATGAGTCTTCGGTTCAGCAGTGATATTCAGATAAAGCCAGAATTTGAAATTAAAATAATAAATAAAATACAATAATGAGAACATAGATCCATCCTGCCTTTTATTGATGTTTTAGGCTGTTGTGATGCTGTTGGGGAGTATTTTCGTATGATAGAATATTCAATAATTTCAATGAGCTGTGATGAAGAACTGTACAGCATTCTGGTGGATGCAGAGAGAAGAAAGTCTTTAGCTGCTCAAACTCTCAAGACTAGCTAAGAAAGGTTGCTGTTAGTTGGTATCAACTAACTCACTCAATCTTCAGTTACCTGGCAACAACCTGCTGAGTAACTTGTGGTTACCTAGCAACAACATGTTGAGTAACTGTCACAGCAGCAGTTTCTGGTTTCAGCACTGTGTCTCATAGCAGCTTAAAAATAAATTTAAAAACTGTGAGAAAACACTGGGTAAAACAGGAAAGGTTAAACCAACAGGTTGGTAGTATTTCAGATATTTAAAACAAAAAACTAATCAATAATTATTAATATTGACTGATATGAAACCCTTATAGTGTAATAACTTTTTTATCCATATAATCCAGCCCAACATACTAGCAAAATTCAGCTAATGAAACGACCAGTGAGTGTATTTCGAAGACAAGAAAAAACATTGACTTAAACACATTCACTGCAGCAGCTGGTCCAGTTTTTTCTATCAACTTCTCTATCCTTGAGCTGTTGTCACTTGTTTTCTAGGAGTTTGTGTTGTGATTGGGTAGGTGTCCCTGCTGGCAGTCCTTGCTTCACACCTTTCACTTCTCTTAGAAGCTAAGAGCCATCATCTGCTAAATTAATTCCCTATGCCCCAGTCTGGTGCAACATCTTCTCAAAACACCACAGTTTAACTGGTCGGCAGTGTCATCCTTTATAACAGCCTTCTCACTCAAAGGGGAGCTATAAAGCAGACAGCCAGAGTCAAGGTCAGGGAGCAGAGCAGTGGTGTATTTGTGTGCATGGAGGTTCTTATGGTTGTGAACTGAAAGAAACCAAACTATTTGGGGAAGGTAAATGAATTAAAATGACAGCAGAGATCTTTTTATAGATCTTTGTGCTCAAATGAGCCCCCAGCTCAGCATCTCCCACCTTTTCTTGCTCTGTCTCTGAACCATATCAGAAAATTAATTGGCAAAGCATGGGTGTTGGGTTCCGGACCGCGGCACAGGTGGCTAATGGGATTGCCAGATCTGGAGCAAATGATTGATGACAGCAGGGTCCTTAGATGAGCAGAATTTTGCTCTCCTTCCTTTTTTTTCCATTGGACCTGGAACTTAGACAAAGTTCTGGTAATGCAATGAGAGACAAGGTCAAGAAGACACAGTTTTTAAAGTAGCACTCACTCACAGCACAAAAAAAAGATAAGAGTAAGTCATGAACTTAGCCTAACAATGCTCAGTCTGTCTAAAGTTTTTGGCTAAAAGTTGTTAAAAGAGTCGGAACGGAAGAATGTTTCATTTGATTTTGTCAGAGACAAGCTTTATCTTTTATCCAATCTAGCCAAACTGTTATAACATTAAATAAATGCTAAAAATCTGCTCCACTTGCACGTAACTTTTTATTGTCTCACTGCGCAGGGTTCCAGCAGCGAGACGCCAGCAGGACTTTTACAGACTGCTGCTATGAAGTTGCTTAGGCTGTGCAACGTTTGACCTGTAATATCTATTAGACTTTATTAATTCTCTGTCAAATTGTACAAGTGTTCAGCAGTTAGTATGTAGCTTTGGTAAATATTTTTTATTTAAACTTTTTCAGATTCTAATTGCAAACTTCAATGTTTTTTCCATTTTATACAATTACAGTTGTAAAAATGTAATTGTATAGAAAGGTTCTTACACAAATAAATAAAAGAAATCAGCCTCCCTGGGTCAATACCATGCGCCTTTAGTTGCAAACATAGCTGCAAGTCTTTAGGGTTGTGTCTTCACTAGATTTGTAAGAAAAGAGACAGAATTTTGACCTTCCTCCTTTACAAAGTAACCCAAGCTCATAAAGACTGGATATAAAATGTCCATAGGTAAACATTTTCCAGCTGTAAAACTCTATTACGTTAAAAAATGATCCATTAAATTTATCAAATGGACTTTGGCTGGGCCATTCAAACTTGCTTGCAGTTCTGGCTGCATGAATATGAACATCTGCCCCTGTCCAAAGTCCTTTTGCACCCTTGGTCACCCTGTATTTAACTCAATCTATCTTCTATTTGTCTCTGAGCAGCTTTCCTGTCCCTGCTAAAAAATTTTCCACAAAACATAGCGCATTGCATTTAGGGCAAAACGTAGCTTTTAATTTTCTCATCTGACCTTCTGACATGTCTGCCTACATGTCCTGTGGCAAACTGCAGTCAGGACTTTTTATGGCTTTCTTGCAACATTTTTTTTCTTCTGATTCGTCCATAAAGGCCTGACATGTACCGTTTGCAAGAAACAGTTATATTGTTGAGAAATGCTTCCACTGGAGTTGTAGTTCTCTGCAGCTCCTCCAGAGTTACATGGGCTGTTTGGTTGCTTCTCTGATTAAGGCCAGGTCCTTGCTTGGCCTGTCAGTTCAAATGGACGACTGTGTGGCAGTAGGTTTGCATTTTGTCATATTCCATTTTTAGATGATTGATTAAAATAATCAAAAGCTTTGCATATTTTTTATAGCCTTACTAAGCTTTAAAATTCTCCACAACTTTATCCCTGACCCGTTTTTGTCATGAAGCTGATTATTTCCCTCTAACAACCTTTTAAGCCCTTCTGAAGGAAGTAAGTTCTTGTGGGTTTTATTTAGGAGTATCACAGTATAGCTTTCCTTTCTTTTCATAATAATTTGCTACTTTGCTTTGGCCCTTTACATAAAATTAAAATAAACTGTGTAGAGGGTTGAGGTTGGGAACTCACCAAGAACAGCTGAACTTTTATCAGTTTCCAGGTTGTGTTGGAAAGAATGAAAATAAATTATGAAAAAACATTTTTTCCCACACTTTCTTCACAGTTCCATCTTTGAATAGAGAACCTTTGATTTGCCTAAATTAAATGCCTAAAACAAACATTGTTCTTATATAATAAATGTAAACAATGTCTTGTTTCGGTACATCCATCAAGCATTGTTTTAATGGGTGAAATATAGATAAATTGGACAGATAAATGGAACAGAATCTAAAAAATGTCAAGATTTAATACTGAGTAAATATGTGGATATTTTTAAATAATGCAACACAAAAAACCTGATTGGACCACTTTATTTTCAGGAGAAGAATTAACAGATGCATACTTGCTCATCCAGCTATGTAAGTAATGAGGAAGAGTAAATATGAAAATACATGAAATGTAGAAAATAAATATACAGAATTAATAGAAGATATGAGTCGGGAATTTTGAAAAGGCATCTAGGAACCCTGGCAATACTACTAAAACGGCCATTTAAAATCCAGATTATGTGAGCATTGTCCAGCAAGCCAATAAATATGTCAATATAAAACAACCTAATGCAGCACCTCTCTTTAAAAGCCACCCCATTGTTCAGATAAGATCAGACAGCGTTACACGGACATCAGGCAGAGCTGAAAGAGTCTCTTTTAGTTTAACTGTAACTGGAGCCTTTGGTTCTTCTCAGTGAATAGCAGTAAGCTTTTTGAAGTCGCATTAGCTTTTTTGGCAGAAGATACAAAAGAGAGACAGTTGTCTGATCTTTCATTGTCCCAACACAAATATAAACGTCAAGCTCTGTCGTCAGGCCCATTCACATGTCATATCACATTCGGTCCTCTTCTCCTGTTCCAAAGCCTCTTACCACGGCCATCATGTGTATCATGGAGCCTGTATCTTTCTGAAGCAATATGGGACCAGGTAATTGATTTTGTAAAGGAAAACTACGAATTCATGCAACATGAACAAGACTTATAGCACAAAATCTAATTTTATATGTTTTTGTTTGTCTTATAAATATTTTTGTGATTTTTTTTGTGAAACTGTGTTTTATAGTAAATATACACTCTGATGGTGGGTAGATTTCCTCTAATCTGCTAATGCGGAAATAGCAACGCTATTTTTTTATTCAGCATTTTTGCTAGTTTAGACAAAAACTAAACGAGCAGTTTTTGTTTAGTTTGGAAAATGTTAGCTTCCCCAAAATATATTTTTCCAGATAAAGTCTACATGGCTGTTTTGTAAGCTTTCAGTTGGGTAAAGTTTGACATAAGGGTTGAAGTTTTGGTTAGCAACTGTTTTCTTCAAGTAATTAGATGTTAATATTCATTCTCTTATTTTGAATTGGGTGAAAATTGTTTACGCAGCAGAGATGTTTCCTCCCTTCACATTCTCTTTTTCCCCCAAAAAACTTTATTTCAAAGAAGAAATATTCATGAAAATAATAAAAAGTAAAGAACAACAAGAAATATAAATGCAATATATAATGACATTATGAAACATGTAAATTATGCTATCAAAATTAAATTGTTGCTCAAGCATTGTAGTCTTTCAAAGGAGAACATGTCTTGAATTGAAGTTAGCTCTTTAGCATTAGCTTCTGTTAAATAGTGTGTTGGTGTAGTGTTTTAGTGTTAGCAGACCTAATGTTTTAGGGTTAGCACAGCTAACATTTAAGTCACTGGTCCCCATACACATCAGGAACATTTTAATAATGTTATTTTTCACGTTGTGTTACTGTTAAGAGCAACCTACATACTTTTGGACAGTATGAAGAACCTGGAGTACCTAAAACTCAAGGTCTGTGGCTATCTGCTTGAGAACTGTATTCTAAAAATTATTTGCAAATTTTTGAAAGCATAACTTAAAAAATAAACAGTATTACCTTACCTTAATATGGGGAATTTGTCTAACCTCCAGTCCTTTTTTTACAGAAGATGAACCTCAACAGCCTCATGTTTTTAATCCCAAATCTTGTTTGAATCTTCTTTCTGATAGTCATTTTGATTAAAGCCCTTTAACCTTTGTCCTGGTTTTGGTTTCATTATCCTCATTTGTGATACGTTTAGAAAAATCTAAATCACAAGCTCTCTCCTTATTGACTGTCTCTGGGAAAAACGACGCAGAGAAAGGTTTTATTCATCCTTGTCAAATCTGGAGTTTGATCTGGAGACAAGGAAAGTGAAGAGTCTGGTTTTGCTGGCAGACAGTTTCTTTGATCCTCACCGGTCAGAGCATTCTGCTTTTCTGTCCTTTGAGGACGACATGTTAAAGGAAAGTGTATAAAAGTGGGGCTAACGTACTGGCTTAGCGAGTTTGAAACCTAAAAAACAAAATTCGGTGTTGAAAATGTAATGAAAAATAGTTGAAATTAGACACTGTAAATGAAAAGAAAACAAACTTGACCTAATGTGCTTCTATTTCTCCTCTTAGGGTCCCAATGCTCTAGTGACTTACACCATCATCAGTGGGGCCGACGACAGCTTTCGCATTGACCCCGAATCTGGTGACCTGATCGCCACCAAGAAGCTGGACAGGGAAAGGCGCTCAAAATATTCCCTCCTGGTACGAGCGGACGATGGAAAGCAGTCGTCAGACATGAGGTTGAACATCACTGTCCAAGACGTCAACGACCACACGCCCAAGTTCTCCCGTGCGACATACTCATTTGACATCCCTGAGGACATGGCGCCAGGTGAGGTCGCTTAATGGAGCATACGGTTACAAACTAAACACGCCGAAATGGACAGAGCAGGCGATGTTTTGTCTTCTGGAAAATCTCTCAGAGCAAACTAACACAGCTCAAGGGGAACTTTTTTTCTTGTGCATTTTTTCCAAGCATTTTATGTGTTGTAGCTCTGAAATATTCAGCATTTTTCTCAAGAGGGAAATCACAAGTGTAGTGGCTCAAATGGGGAATAACTCAGATTTGATTTACAGCCTCTGACAACCGTCTGGCAGACCTCATTCACCCCTCTTAGCACTGAATAAGAGTTGGTAATCAAAGAAAAATGTCTGTTGAAGATGAAATTGAATTATAATCCTGTAAAGCATTGAGAAACTCTTTAATAATGATCTGTTTGTTCAGTCATAGCAGTCCAAGACAGAATTAGCAGCTGGCTCAACAATCAGTCAGTCACTTGTATTAAAAATAATCCTCTAGCAATAATATTTTAAAAGAAAGCAGTAAACATCGCGCCTGTGTCATCCTTCAGGCTCCATCGTGGCAGCGATCCTGGCGAGTGACTCCGACTCAGGGGTGAATGGAGAGGTCACCTACTCACTGGAGGAAGACGATGAAGATGGGACCTTCCTCCTCAACCCAGTGACAGGCGTTTTCAATGTGACGCGTCCATTGGACTATGAGACCCAGCAGTACTACATCTTAACTGCGAAAGCCGAGGACGGTGGTGGACAGGCCAGTACGGTCCGGGTTTATTTCAACGTGCTGGATGTGAACGACAACTCCCCCATCTTCAACACCACTGTCTACAGTGCTTCTGTCTCAGAGAGCCTGCCGCCTGGATCCAGTATCGTCACGGTTCTGGCCAGTGATGCTGATGATGGTATGTCAGAAATATCATACTAAAGTAATGAAACGCCAAACACCTCCAGGCCACCAGGTTTTAATTAGTAAAGGAACAGCTGAACAAATTCACTGAACTAAAGTAACAGTTTTTCTAAATTAAGGCTTGTTATTGAAGAATGTAGCTTTCCTCCTGTTTGTAAGGTAATGTTGGGAGTCTGATATGTATGTTAGCTAGTTAATTAACTAGATCATCTGGCCTTGTGGTGACCCAAGAATAGCCTGTGTTTTTACACACTCCCTATCTGGGTGGTTGCTGGTTACAAACTTTCAATACAAAACTTTATTTAAAAAAATTATATTGCTCAATTTGGATAATTTAATTCCTGGATGTTACAACAGCTGAATAACATCTTGCAGCAACAGTTTGGGGAAGGAGCAGCTTTACTGTATGCTTTGACTAGAAACAAAACAGTACTGTTTCTGGAATCTCATTAGGCAATATTTTTGTATATCACATTTTCACAACAGGGCGATTCAAAGCACTTTACATGATTAAAATAAAACAAAGAAGCAAAATATTATATAATGGTGGTTAAATAAGGGAAAGAGATGAAAAGTTGACAGACTACAATTTATGAGGAAGATTCAATCTGAATGCTGCTTCTCCATGGTTGGTTATGATTTTGAGGGAGCAAAGTAGACTTGAACCAGATGACCTCAGTGGTCTGGAAGATTGACACAACAGAACCATAATCTGTTCAGGGATTTATGAACTAACACATTTATTTTGAAGTCTATTCTCTAAGCCACATTGGATGTGTTGTTAGTCCATCACAGGACAAAAGTCATGCACACACTCATGCCTTGCATGAATAGATCAATTTAGAGAGACCAGTTAACCTGAGAGTCATGTTTTTGTATAGTGGAAGCAAATCAGAGTACCCAGAGAGAAGGCATTCATGCACTGGGATTCAAAGCCACCAAATGCTCCACCATGTAACCCAGCACTCATTGCCCGAGAAGATTATTTTAATGGCAGATTGTCACATTATTTTGATGGTTGATTACAGAGAACCTCCTGACTCTACAATAGATTTAGTTATTCTGATTAAACAAACGATGGGATTTATTGGCATGAGTTGTTTCTGCTTCTAAAGTGGGGGACTTCTGAGACTCAAAAGTGAGTGCGTTACTTGAACGGTTGGCGGTACTCTCTCCCTTGCTGTAATTACAGCTTTATCCAAGCCTAATGTGGTTATCGTGACCTACATTCCTGGGAAATACGCTGCCTTGCTCTCTTAACCCAGAGCCTAGTTTCTTTCTCCACATAATCTGACCACGTCGTCCTTTCAGATACAGAGCTGCTGTATTTCACTGTCACAATAAAACTCTGCCATTGTTAGCACTTCCCAAGCTCTGACCCCTGACCCGAAGACTTTGTCTCCCTACAGAATAGTCTAAACTCAGATGGAAGCAGGTCTCCTGATAATGAATTACTTGTGTACTGTAAATACACATTGAGTGTGGGAAGGTGTCAAAACTTTCCACTTCAATACCCGCTGAGTTGAATAACCAACGCTCAATTTAAGCTCATTTTAAGCTCATTTTAACCTCCACTTCCTGGGGAACGCTATGGATTAGGCCAGATTTCAAAGTTAGGTGATTTACTCTACAAATCCACTCAGATGTGAACCAGTTATGCTGTTAAATAAATGTTGGGCCTATGGTGTTTTTCTTTCTGCTGAATTGCAGAAAGGCATTATCAGTTGTGGAAGTGGCTTACAGTTTGGTTTCCATTTTGATAGCAATCTGTCATGCAGCATGAGTGGATTGAAATCTTGGAGGTCAAGAGGAGAAGCCAGTCAATGCACATGTACAATTTGTGGAAATGGATGTTGATTATCCACATGAGTGCCCAGTGAAAAGTATTTAGTTTTTTATATCATGAACAATAGAAATATCAGAATTTGACCTTCGTTACACCATGTTTTCTTTTGGTTATCAGGTTCTCTTTGTTTTCTTTACTCAACTCAAGGTTAAATTGTGACATATAGATTTATTGGAGAAGAGACTGTTTCAAATTGTATTTTTATTAAGTTTGTTTTCACATTAATGTCTTTACTATAGGTCTAATCATTTGTAGCTTGTATGTGCCTCCAAACAGGGTTTGTGAAAGTTCTTAGAGTCATAAAAAGTCTCTGCATAAATTTTTTCTTAATTTCCTCCATATTCAGCTTTTTCATCCTACTGAAAATGGCTCATTCAGCCAAATAAAATTAAAATATTCTTGTTAAGTTATCTACCAGCAGCTCCATCGTCGTGGAAAAGTGCATACACTACACTGTTGCCCATAAAGTTGAAATAATTATGTATTCGGTCACATTCCTCTTTTTTTATTGTGGTTTAATTTTCACAGTGATATGCTTGGAAGAGATTGATCAATAAAATTTCAAGTGGATGTAAACTTAATCTGTCAAAAATAAATCACATTGTCGCCATTATTTCATGAGAAGAGGTTATTTCAACTTTATGAGCAACAGTGAATTTAAAGAGGCTTGGCAAGAAAATAAGCTTGCTAAAAACAAAACCATAACCATTATGAAGCTGCTCCAAGTGTGTGCTGAACAAAAGTGTTAAAATCAGGAAACCCAGGTATAAAGCATTCTGAAATACAAGCTAAGCTAAACAATTTGAATTTGAGTAGAAAAGTCACTTACTTATTTTGTAAAATGCCTGAAATTCTGAGGATAAGAAATCAGTTTAAAAGAACCAGTCTTAAAACATAAAGTAGGCTAAAAGGTCTCAAAAAGCAATAAATCACATCCCGGTCTAAACTCAAGAACGAACTCATTGGCAGCTATCAGTCTGGGAAGAGTAACAACCCATTTTTATGACTGAGACCACAGCAAACCACTAAATACCAAAATTACTATAACAAAATATAAATGACTCTTATAAGAGGTCACCAAAAACCCAGAACATCTAAAAAGAACCCAAAACATTTAGCAATTCCACATTTGAATGGCTTTGTAAAATCAAAATGCTTCACCAAAAAAGGCCTTTCATGTTCAGATATTCCCCAATGTGGCTGAATTAAAACTATTCTGCAAAGAAAATTGGACCAAAGTCACTCCATTGTGATGTAATAGACTCATCGCAGAAATCACAAATGTTTAATGCCAGTTGTGGTCACCAGTGGCGACATATCAGGTTTATGGGGCATTTACCTTTTGACAAGCAGTTAGGATGGTTTGGGTTGGTATTAAGTCATTTATCAGTCTATCTACATCTTAGATTTAAATCCTGGTGGTGTAATAAGAGGTCTTAAAAATTTCTACGTGATCCCAAGACTATATATTCCAGGGACCCCAATAAAATATAACAGAATAAATAGAGTATGGTAAGAACTTGACCCACTGTACGTCTCACATTTAACATAAAATGAACAAAAACTTTCTCTAATCACCAAAATCTTATGTTTTTCAGGTCCAAATGCTCAGCTTTTCTACAAAATTTCATCTGGTGATTCTTATGGCCACTTTGCCATCACCAAGGAAGGTGTTCTCAAAATCAAGAGGGCACTCGACCGAGAAACCCAGTCCTTCTACAACCTGGCGATCACTGTCAATGACCTGGCACCGCCTCCCGCCACCCGTTTCACCAGCACCACCCAGGTTTCAATCATTCTCCTAGACGTCAACGACTGCCCTCCCACCTTCACTTCCCAGAAGATGACTTACATTCAGGAGAACACACCTGTGGACACAGTGGTGTTCACCGCCCAGGCCACAGACGCCGACAGTGGACCCAACAGTTATGTGGAATACTCCCTCAGAGGAACTTTCAGTAATAAGTTTAGTATCGGTGTGATCGCTGGAGATGTCAGGTTGGTTGGAGAACTGGACAGGGAGGAACTTTCCAACTACACCCTTACCGTTGTGGCTACAGATAAAGGTGAGCCCCCTCTCTCCTCCACCATGGTCGTGACTATGATGGTTCTGGACGTCAACGACAACACTCCAAGCTTCTCACAAAATATCTATGACATTGAGATCGAGGAGAACATCTTGACTGGCACTGATGTCATCCAGGTGTTTGCCACTGATGCTGATGATGGCACCAATGGGCAGATCCGGTTCTCCATCGCCGGCAGTAACACCAACAATGATTTCCGAATCGATTCAGTCACAGGGGTGATTTCAGTTGCCAGACAGCTTGACCGTGAGACACATTCATCCTATTCATTGGTGGTCCAGGCTTCAGACCGTGGAAGCAGCCCCAGAGTGGATCGCACAACCGTCAACATTGTTTTATTGGATGTTAATGACTGTTCACCAGTGTTTGAGCTCTCTCCATACACCATCAACGTCAAGGAGAACCTTGAGAACCTACCAAAAAACATTCTGCAGGTCAGTCTTCTTCTATTTCTCAGCTTCTCATTTGTTTAGTTTTTACCTTCACAGAAAGCACTCCTAAACGAGTTCTTTAAATGCCACTTCAAAGCCCTTCAACAAGCTAATGCCTTAACTATATTTGTTGTAATGCTAACCTAATAAGTGCCGGCATGTAAGTAGTATAAGTTCACTGAAGCACTGAGCCCAGTGGTCTTACTTTGCTAAATGACAAATACCTGACTGAAATGATAAAGAAATGATATATGGCAGCAATTTGCTCTGCTCAATTAAGCCTTTATAGGATTTCAACAAAATATGAAACTGCTCTAAACTGCATGACGAGCCAATTAACATCGTAACCACCCTGATGACTAAATGAGGCATGTATAAAATATGGAGCTTGGAAACCCTTTTTCCAGTAGCACGGCAGCTGCGCTCTCCTTCATGTGTATACATTGACAGGAAATGAGGCTACAGTTATGTGGTGGGAAAGAGTCCAGACATGGTGGCTGCGCACTGGAGCTCACATCTGTGCTAACCTGGCTATAATGGCCATGTCAGGAGGGTATGAGAAGCCATGCAGCTAAAAATTGGACTTGTAAAATCTTTTTATTCAAAGAAAAATGAAAAGAAAAAAATATTTGCAGCCTAAAGTAGGGGAATCCTACTTACCAACTCTCTGGTTTTCCTTTTTGTGGATTCTCTGAGAAAGTCTGATTAGACAAAATGAATAAGTAATGACCTTCCTTGCCTCAACAATTACCTCCATGGTGCCACTACTGGTAATTACCCCCATCTGTTTTACTAGAAGGATTTAGAGAGGACAGTGGTTAAACTGGACTATCCCCAGTTGGTAGGTTGGTTTTACTACATACACCATAATTATTGCCACCCTGGGTAAAGATGTGTAAAAATCCTTAAAATAAATTCAAATGTTCTTGCAGTAACATCAGCCTTTCACTGGATTACATTTATATGCAATGTAATCTTTTCTAAAATGCATCCTTCAACTCTATGGGATAAAAATCCAGATGTTGCCAGTAGAAAATAGAAGGGAGCTAACTTTTGATGCTAAAAATGTTTGTTTGGCTTTCCAAGCACCAAACACTTGAGGTGGATTTGGTTTGAACCAATAGATAGAATTGTAAAACACGCCCTCATTACTGATGCACTAGGCGAGTTTCTCTCCCAAAGCCTCTTGGAACCTTGTTAGTGTGCACAGCATCATGGACTTATTTTTAATACCAGAAATTTTGAATAAAAACACAAGAAAAATGGGTCGCCATACGGTCTTTTACAAGAACAGTAATGCAAAATAAACAGGCAAATCAACACAGAACTGGGTCACCAGACATTAAATCCCCCTCCTTCTATGGCCATCTTAGTGCCGAGTTTAAAATCCTGTAGAAAACATGTAGTGAGCTAAAAAGGAGAACGAGTTTATTCTCAGGCATTTAACTCTTTACTAGGGACACTAGTAATTATACCATATATAATATATAGATGTTATGTTTATTCATGCCTTTCAAGGTCAAGGCATCTTTTTCTAGTTGGAATCAATGAGTAGTTATCACCAATCAGTGTTTTACCTACAATAAATTCCATGCAGTGATTTCAGTTTAAAGTCTGATCTCCAAACTTTAATTAGTGGAGACACTCCTCATGTTACTCTGTCTACTGCAGGTTAGACATTGACTGCTCACAGCTACTACAAACAACCCCACACCAGAAAACCAAACATTCACTTCACATAAATCAGGTTGATTTAACTTTTTTCATTTAGCGTCTTTCAGAATGTGATGAAGACAAGTAATTTGTCCATATTTATTCATCTATTGTTGAAAGTGTGCATTTAATTTTTATATTACATTAAAAAGTGAATTTTTACAGAAAAAATTATTAAAATTCATTGTCTAGATTTTGAATGTGACCAATAACTATTAGAACTTCAATTTAATGATGACAGAATGTAGCCATTTTTATTGAATTTGTAGTATAATAATCTTATTTTCAGGTTGTTGCTAGAGATGACGATCAAGGAGCCAACGGACAGTTGAGCTACATGCTCAGCGGCGGGAACGATGAGGGAGCGTTCACCCTGTCATCCAGCGGACAGCTCAGTGTTACCCAGACTCTGGACCGGGAAACTCGAGGGAAATACACCCTGCTTATTACTGCCACTGACTCAGGTACGACTGCACCTGAGCATAGCTCATCAGACATATCCTTACATGTTTTAAATCAGCTGCAGCATCTTGCATAATCTGTTCTGCTCTAGAGGTCTGAGTTCTGCAACACTTTCTGCTTTATTTCAACATCAAATCATTTTTGGCAATCAGTTTGCAAAATGATGCTGAAGCAGGAGATTTCCATGAACACCAGTGTCAACAAACATAATTTTTATGTTCAGAGTGTGCACACTGATCTTTTTGTGTGGCATGATAACATAAACATTTTTTGGAGTTTTTAGCTTGCAAAATAGTGGGTGTCTTTTAGTTTGTCTTGTTCCACAGAAGTCTTTTCAGCAGCTTCAATTGAATAGCATCCTATGTTTATTTGGATATGGTGGTGGAGCTTGTTATAGCCAGATAAAAGGTTAACTTGTTATTGCACGGAGGCCAGTTAATGTGCAGTTAAAGGACTACGTGCGTATCCCTGTTGCAGTCAAATCACATGGTATTCCACTTAAGTATACGTTTCCCCGAGCCTCTCTGGCAGAGCTGTCATGGTTTGAGGGTGGTTCTGTTTCATTCCTGGTCCGGCCATGTGACCGTGCATAAAGCTGTATATTTTTGACTGTTCACAGACTTTGGTGAGATGTGGGACTATGTTGCATTCAACGATGCTGCTGCATGTGGAAAAAGATGTATTATTTCATGCATTTCTAATAGTTTAGATCATTTAAATATGATTTAAATATGAGTATTTTTTCTATTAAACACAGCAAAAGGACCATTTTATACCATAATGAAGACATATTGTTGGTGTTGCTTCATATGGTGTTTAGAGGAGTTGCCCAACAAGCCAACATACTAATTATGATTCGATCCCGTTTTGTACTCTTCGCTGGGACTCCATATTTAGAGCCCTGACAACATTTCCAAAATATTGTGACAGGATACTGAAGCACAATGTTGAGGCAAAAAGAGGGATTTGGGGGTAGAATATCAAAATATCAAAAAGCCCATAATCACAGTGCAGGCTGAATCACCCAGCAGCATTTTGTCACATATTTGAGGCCTGGGAGCAGACGGCCGGGGGAAATGGTTCTCCCAGGCGCTATATGGCAGAAAATTTCCAAGGTGGACAAAGCAGACATGTCTCCAAGCGCTCTGTCTTCCGTGACCCACTCTGAACCGCAGACATTCGTGTTGAATCTCTGGTTGTCCCCTCGTGTTTGAGAAGACTGGCAGCCTTTGTCAGAGTGGCTTTGGTTTCTACAAAATGTATTTTGTAAGAAAAAAATGCTTTTGCTGTCTGTCAGGAAGATGAAGTGCTGTCGTCTTTGGTGCAGTCTGAAAGCAGAGGCTGAGCTGGAACCACAGCGCACAACAAACACTTCAGCTTGACATAAAGAGATAAACGACTCCAACTTACAACTGTGTTTGAATTTTAAATAAATCTTCATCTTTTTTAATGACTTTGTCCCTTCACTTTTGGGCTTCAGTGAATTCTCCTCTGAGGCAACTTCCCTTGAAGGTAATCTCATTAATGCAGCTTGAACAGAGTTTTAGCTCCATCTATCTTCAGCAGCAGCTCAGTTGTCATAAAATTAGTGAATAAAGTTCTTCAACAGTCAGAAAAAGTTAGTAAAGTATGAGAATTTATTTATTTGCCAGGTGTGAATCAGTGAGGGAAAAATGTTAAAATAAAATGTGGAAAAAATGTTCCAGGACTTATTCCCTGTCCCAATGCCAAAATAAGTGTCTGAATTTTGTTCATACAAGTCAGTCCAGTCGGTGAGACTTTTTCCACTAGTTTTTGATTAAAGGTGTCAAGAGAAGTGTCCTTCAATGTTGTCCGTTTGGGCGTCTACGTCCATCAATGTCATCTGCCCTTCTGTCCAGAATGTCATCCATCCATCCATCCATCCATCCATCCATCCATCCATCCATCCATCCATCCATCCATCCATCCATCCATCCATCCAGTCAGTTTTTACTGACTGTAAAAATTGACTGTTTTTAAGACATTTACTGCAGTAAATTATTTATACAAAGAATATAGTGAAATATTAACCAATAAATTTTGCAGAATCTGCAAAGACATTCACCACTGCTTATAAAAAACTGAGCAGTATAGTGGCAACTGCTTTGCAAAAGCACCATAACTATCAAAGCTGGTCAGTTCCCCTCAAAGGTGTTTTCCATCTCATTGAGTTACTTTTATTGCTCCATCGTCCTCGTTTAGAGAAATTTGTTTCGCTGTGTTTATGAGTTTAGTGCATCTGCAGACACACAGATACACTTGAGAGCTTGCATTGTCCCTGACTGATGTTGCAGCTCAGCAGACATCTGGGATCAGCTGCAGGCAAATCAGATTTTTAAAGCCACTGCTGAGTAATGCACAACTTTGGAGGAATGTGAAGCAATGAGCTCTCCAACAGAGTGAATTGCTTTTTCTCAGGCAGTCTTGTTGTAATGGCTTTAACTGAACATCTCCCATTATAGAAAACACATTGCTCACAGTTTTTTGTTTAAATGTTAAGTGTATGCTTTATAGCCTGAATTAGACCCTATTGCTCAAGACAATAGGGTATCAAGTTCACAAAGTAAGAGTTGCTGCAAATGGTCATACTGTATTTTTGACTATGAATTGATTTCATATGGACATTGTTAAAAAGTGCTTAAAATCCAAGCAACGTCAATGATGTTTAAATGACGTTTTGGGTCATGTAGGCATTCCTTACATGTATTTGTCTCTTTAGTATAAAGGTTTATCTGAACTGAAGCACTTTGGGTCATCTATCTTGGATCCTGACATCTCAAATCATGATGGAAGTTTGTGTTCCATCTATTCGTTCCCATCATTTTTGGTTTGTTTTATAAATTCTTAAAACAAATTCAAAGGTCTCAGGAGCATGATGAATGATTGTATGTGTATAGTTGTACATGTTTTTGCTTAGGTTTGAATCAGTCAGAAATTTATCTGGGTGTTTGTATACTTTTTTAAATTTCTAATGTACATCAATGCAGTTTAGTGCAATCATGGTGAAAAGAAAGTACATCCTCTTGATGAAAATGATGAAGAAACCTTCAGATAGTTCTGAGGTCGCCTCACATTTGACTTCAAAATACTTTGGTCTGCAGAAAATGTTCATGGTTGACTCAGTCAGTGCAAGGTTCCTAGTTCCTTTTAGCTGCAAAATCTACAAAGCCGAGGTGTCCTAATATTTTTCACTTTTAAAATTCTTCCAGTTCAAATGTTTGGAAAAAAACTTTCCAGACTGATTGGAAGCAACGGTTACGACTCTCAGGTCATTGATAATTACTTTCCATTCTGGTGTACTAACAGTCGCCTGCATACTCTGGAGCAAGCTTGTTAATAAAACAATTATAATACATCAAACTTATATAAACATATTTTAGGGCACTTAAAGATGCTTTACAAGAGATTAAAAAAATGTCAGTACATTTAATTTACAATAATATACAAAAATCCCAAGTAAAATAGTAGTACTATTAGCAATAGTAACCTATCCTACCTGTGTTATAAATAAAGATTACCATCCCCATTTAAATATATATATTGTACATTGTCCTTCTAAAATAATTCTTTTTCATAGTAGTGTCCCATAAATAGGTTTTTACTAAATTTTTAAAAATGATTTCAAATTTAATTCTACACCAGTAACTGAAAATACACATTTGCATTAATATAGTTTCTGCACTTTAAATTATCTTCATAATTAAATTTGTGAGCAAAGTTTCTGCAATTTTCACAATGGGCTCATAATAATCATAGCAAATTATAACTACAATAAAACATGAACTAAGAAAAATAAAGGATAAAACACACTTGTACTTGTAACTATTTCTTCAGAAACTGATTAGTAAATGCATTTTTATTTTCAATAAACAGTGACATGGTGCAAACTGCTTTGATCCATTTTGACACGCATGACATTTACCTGCATTTCTTCAAGAGAAAGCTCAATGAATCCATCGTTTTCCACATCCTTCCAGCACATCTGTCCATAGCAACTCCATATTTGTCCATGGCCTATTGGTGGCGGGTGAAGGGACGTTTTAGAAACCTAAGAGACCGCTTAGGAGATAAAGAATTTTAATTACCTTCTCTGTTTAAAAACAAGATCTTTTGTTTTCTTTATGGGCTGCCATGAATCTGCAACCTACAAACTTTCCAAGCTTGATTAAATGACCAGAAATCTGCCATTCTCCAGGCTGAAATCAAGTTTGAAAACACACTTAGCAAACAGAAATAAAACAAACGAAGAGCAAACACTGATAGCTTAAAATCATCCAAGAGTCATAATAATAAATCATTAATGGAGTCCATTTCTGCAGGTTTCAGGCAGTTTGCAGCCTAGTGGCAACATGAAGAGTACGCCAAAGAAAATATCAGGTTCCTGAAATGAACTTTAACAGAGCAGTAACATTCTGGATCAGCTCTTAAAAAGCTTTGCAGTAACAACGTGGCCTCGGAGGGCTTTTTCCTATCGTCTGTTTTCTCTTTTTCAGCCTTTAACAATTGCTGGATTGGAATGTTTTTGAAAATAGCTTTTCAGGCATTAGTGGTGTTGGTGGTGGGGTATTAAAAAAGTGGTGTAGCTTGGATGATTAGTGCTTCGGCCTGACAAAATTTATGCAGTAGTAATGTTTATTAGCTCTAGTTTCTTGAGGCAAGTTTGTCAGAAAATAACTTGCTTTCTTTTTGAGTGCATGAGAATAAACATGTATGACTTTAAACAGTGTTCCATGGTCTCAATCCATCTTTATGTGGTCCATGTATGAACATTATAGAGTCATGTTATGAGCAACCTACGCTGCCAGCGTGAGTTTTCCACGTCTCATGCTGGTTATGACCTGCTGGTTTGGGTCCACAGGGAACAATGCTGCATTTTTTGGGATTGTCGAATATTCAACAACACATTAAATAAAAGCTGCAAAGCAATAAAATGACAAAAGTTCCCACCAGGCCCTAAAATATGAAAAAAAATAAAAAAATGTTTTTCTGCATGTGTGCAAACCACGGAAACCCTTTTAGTTGCATATGTGGAAGAAATTATGCGAAAGCATTCAGACACAACACTATAAATAACTCCTAGGTTGTAAAGCTTTATTCTGGCTTCACAGTGAGTTTATTTGATTAATGCCTCTAAAATTGCCAAAAAGTGCCTTACAAAAGTTTTCATACCCCATCAACCACAGATTCCAAAGCATTTAATTGAGATTTTATGTGATAGACTCACAGAGAGCTGTATATAATTGTCAAGTGGAAAGTAAGGGTATTTTCACACCTGATAATCCAGTAGACCTGGTGCGATTATTAAATTTTCAAAGTTACAACATTTGTTACATTTTCAGCTGTTTACTCGTCACCTGTGGTGGCACTGCATCAGAACCACTGGAGGAAAGGGCACAAAAACCTTTGAAAAAGACACTGCATCTTCCTTCTTCATAAAATGTAGTGTGAGAGTTTTGCGGATGTAGGATCTTTCTTCTATCTTTGTCAAAAGACCACAAGTCATTTCTCTTGCAAGTGATAGACTTACAAGAGAAACGGGAGTTTGTTTTGATTGTATTTACCCAGAATGCCCTGTGCTTTAGTCCACTTCTTGTTTTTGGAGCGGTCTCCGGTCCGCTTGCCATTCACATATGCATTCAAACCAAACCAGAGTTCACTTCAACCAAACTGAGACCTGGGTTTGTAGACAGATCAGTTTGCTTTTTGGTCTGCATCAAAGTTTGATTGCACTTTCACACCTCCCCAAACAAATTAGAGTTTGATTAAACCGGACTGTACAGGACTGGTGTGAATGCATCCTTAGTGGGCTAAATATAAATTCAAACTTTTAAGATTTTCACAATTTTTCACTGCTTTGTGTTGTGATCAGTCACATTAAATCGTAATAAAATAAAATGAACTTTTTGTATGCAACGTGACAAATTGTGAAAAAGTTCAGTACGCAGTATTAATGTAAATATTCAGCTCTTTTGTTCTAGTGTGAAGCCTTGGAAACTCTTCTGAGATATCCCTTTCACTGTTTTGCTTGTTAACTGTGAGAAAACCTCTGTTTACTCTGTTTGGCAAACTGTGCAGTGGGACAGCTCGCACCCGGCACTCAGCTCCACGAGGCCTTTCATGGCTCTTCATGAGGGCTGCATTAAAAAGAGCTTTGTCGCAAAGCAACAGGTTCTCAGAGGCAAAAAAATGTCAATTTTCCCTCGTTGGCACCCGATTCTCTCCCTTTCTTCAAGTAATGATGTGTTTTATTTACATCATCCCTTCAGAGCACAATCTAGCCGTAGTCCATAAAGCGTAATTAACCGTTTAGCCTTAAGCTTCAGGCTACAGATGGGCTGTCTCATAAATTCCCACATTCATCCGTCTTCCCTCAGTCAACCTGTCCTGCACTTCCAGGTTTAATGAATTCAGCTTGTTTGGACACCACAGCTTTACCCTTCCTGTGTGAAGCTTAGCGTATTTCTACTTTTGATCAAGCATCAATCATTGATTTATTAAAGGAGGAGATTATCTCATGTGCCAGCACAGACACTCAAACTTGCTTCTCAACACAGCTTAGACTAAGAGATTCAGGGTAACTGGAAGTCTTTCCCAGGAGGTGGGTGCTGCTGCTGTTTGCTGCAGATCGACCCCCTGTGGAGCTCTCACAGCGCCATCCACAATCATGGCAGCTGCAGCGGTCAGAAAACACAGAGCTTAGTTGTTATTAACACATGTCTCTGTACCCCCTCCGGCTCTGGAAGTATGGACGCATCACCTTGTTGGAGGTTAATGTGATTTGTCCAGTGGTAATGTACACTGATAAGGTGCTTAGACCCTGCCATATGTTTATGCTAGACAATGGTTTCTGGGTTGAGAGGCTTACAGAGGAAACTGTCTGTGGATCATTTCAGTGGAAGAGGAGGTAACAGATGGTCAGCTGCTCTCCTTTGGTCTCGGTTTGTTATTCTGGAAGTTGAGGTTATTCTTGGTTCTGCCATTTTCTTCACTGGAGAAGAGATCTTAGAACTGTGCTGCTGCAGTGAAGTATTAGCAAACAAGTTTTCCCAGATTGAATTAAGTTGTTGCTACATGGACAGTGTAAGAAATGTCCTGCTTGTAATTGTTTCTCTAAATTGAATTAAAGCAGGGAGGGACTGTTACGTTGTTGTTTGAGAGCTTTGAGGTCCCTGATGGATCAGGTCGCCTTGCATGATTGGAGATTCTCTGACACCAGCATCTATTTACCTTATCCCTCTCTGTAATGGTGGCTCATAGGATCAAATGTTTATCTGAGTACGATCAGTCCGATATCTTTCTCAGGAGAAAAATCACAGAGACAGAGTTATCACAGCAATTTAGCATTCATACCACATCAGATCTGTGATGCTAAGAAAATTTAACAACACATGCTGGTTCAATGGCTGGTAGAACCACTTTAGGAAACAACAGTTGCTTGAAGTAGCAGTTTCTTTATAAAGTGGACACCTGATATTCATGGGGCTTAGGTGTAGCTGAAATCCATGATTACTTGAGACTCCGTCTTAAAACATGTATAACTACCTATTTTGATAGTTCAGCAACCAAATATACCTTAGTATGCATTAATAGACTCAGTGGAAACTGTCAGCACCAAAGCAGAGGCTAATATCTACAGACTTCCTTCTCTCCATTCTCGGGGATTCAGCAAATTAGCACCAAGGAAAATCAAAATTCAGGACTGACTTCTTTGCAAACAACAACCAATAGCATATCAAGTAGCATTGCTCATAGGTAATTCACCTTCCCAAGCTGCATTTTCTGTCGAATATTTGAGATTTGCTATATGAATGAACCAACAAATAGGGAAGTTGGCTTTGGGTTTTTGCAGTTTCTCTGAGCATTGCATTGTCTAACTTCTGTCATTTTGCTGAGACAAGTCAACATCCTAAATGTGCTCCAGTTTTGTCTAATTTCTCTCTTTCTGCTGGAAATGCTGACAGTTGCCTTAAAAACCTCCCCAGGATGATTCACAGCAACATTTGCTTCTGTAAGGTCTTTCCCAATCTGCATTGACATTGTTCTAACACACATCAATATGCTCCTAACCATGAAACTGTTGTCACACCTTTTTATATACAGTAGTTGGTCCCTCTTGATGAGGATCAATTAATTAAGAAAATTTGCATATCACCATCTTGCTATAAGACTATTGCTCAAGGGTGTAGATGGTTTCTCCTATGTATTGACCAGATTGACTGTCATTCAGCCCTGACTGTAAGTGAAAGTCTATTCTTTTGGTTCTGTTAGACGCCATGTATTACATCAGATGGATTTGGAGCTCCTTCCTATCCACATCTTAATCTGTCATGTCGAAATTCAGATAGACAGGACACTTTTGTCTTAATCAGGGTGTTTTTAAGTTCTTGGCTCAAGGTAAAAGCAGTGATGATGGGGTGTAATCACCATTACAGTGTAAGATTGTAGCAATTTACTGATCTGGGATTAACCTCTGAAATAAGATTATCATCTCAGTACAAACTTCAGAGGTTGACTGCTCGATCCCACAAGTTAGGATTATAAAAGCGTTCATTGACATTTTGCTAAATTGATTTTATTCATGGAGGTTATTTATACGGAAGATATTCTATTAAATATCCTCAGGTACAATAATTAAAACAAGTAAAAGGGGAAGGAATAAAGAGTCTGGGGACTGGATTTGCCAATGGAAACATACTTGCCTAACCACAGTGAATGGCTGTCACCGGTAGGCAGCTGACTTCCTTCTGCAAATTTCCAATAGCTCTTTTTCCAGGCTAAATGATGTCATTTATTCTGCAACCACCGTCCAGTTTATACACTGCCAGATATAGACATATTTTGCTGCCATATCCCTACCGAGCTTGAGGTGTGATACCCGCCTCGGTTGCAGTTATCTCTCATTTATCCTGACAGTATTCCTCAAGCTTTGCTCGATTCCAGTAAATCTGGAGGAGATGCTGACGTTTCTTTGCACTCTTGGAGCGCATTCCTCTCCCGTTGAGTCACTGCCTCCATAAAAAGAAGAAGGGGATGGGGGTATAGTTTGTTCATGAAGAAAATGCTGCAGGATTGCTTTTCTTTCTTTCTTTTTCTTTAGCCGATTCAGATCTCTGTAAAAAATAAAATAAAATTAAGAAACGGAAGCTTTCAACATTCTTAGTTGCAATGTTGTCCCTGTTATTTAGCAGCCGCTGTCCCATAAATCACAAAAATGTACCACCTTAACTTTAACTGCTTGAAACAACTGACATTTACATGCCTTTCACGTACCTGCCAAGATATAGTATTCCTCAACTAAATCTGTCGTCCCATGCAATGTAAGCAGATATATCTGAACTATTTGCACTTGGACAAGGAGGATTGGAGAGGCTAAAGCAACAGCTGCCAGGTGATATGTGATATGTGCAGGCGTCCGGAGGCTAAGAAGACGCGTCATGAAGCCGCATGGAGACGCATGACGTTTAGAGAGTCGATGCACCAAGATTGGAAAAGCTCTCCTTCATGGCTGGTTTCTAACCAAAGCACTGGGGTCAGAAGAGTGTCAAAGGGATAATTTGCACATAGTTTAGCTCTTTGCTATGAGAGTGAGGTGTCTGTTTTGTGCTTTCTAAGGATTAATTGGAGTCTCTGTGATGAGTTCAGGGGACTGAGGTGAAGGTCAAAAGTTCTGAACGACAGAGGTTGTTGATTTTCCCGAGGCAGTAAACAGGTTGTGACATCACATCCTGCACAAAAGTGAAACGCCGGGAAGGAGGGTGCACACAAACAAGCAGAGGCCTAGCCTTGTAGCCTGCTTCCGTCCTCAGTATGGAAACAATAGTATTGAAATGCAGCCACAGTGCTCTCTGTGTAGCAGAAGGCAGCTACAGTTCAGAAAAATACAGCAGCTGGCTTCATATCAAAACCAAATATTTTCTCCATGCTCTCAGTCCTTCTGCTGGAGCTAATGGCTTTTGTAGACAAAGCCACTTATAGCACCCCGAGCTACTTATCGGCCCTGCAGTTCCAGCAGCCTGTAACCAGCGCCTCTGATCAACAGCCGTATTAGCCGCTTGTTGACTGTCACACACACTTTGCCTGGATTAATTTAATTTAAAGTGATACAGACACCTCGCTGACTTGGATTGCTCCTCGGTAAGGAGGATCAACTGAGGAGGAGGTGCTCTAATCTGTTGCCATGGCGACCAGCCTAACGATGACTCATGTTGCTGAAGAAGCTGTCCTGGAACTTACGCCTGTTATGACGTTATTTTCAATTTTCTTTTCAGTTTTTTTTTTTTTTTTATCTGGTTTCAAAATAAAATTGATGTAGGGACAAAACATTAAAGTGGATAATTGTTTATGTCAATCATTGCTATTGTCAATCAACAATAGCATTCATACTGAAATTCCAAACTTCCATTTACCAAAATCTCAAACATTTAAAAAAAATACATTTTTAGAGTTTCCAAAGAGGCTTTTTATGTTATACAGACCTCAGATCATGAGGAAAACATCTGTGTTGCCAAATATTATGCTTTAGTTTGACCAGTGCCTTAGTATCACATATATTATGTATTAAATATTCATTATGCAAGTGGTGTTTCAATCAAGAACTGGTGTGTTTGAATGAACATAACAGACCAACATGTTATGTTTCTTACCTGAATTTATAAACAGCACGTACTGATTTAAGCGGCATTTAGAAATAACCGGATAGTGATATTAAATGACCTCACTGAATTTATAACTCCGCTGCAAACTGAGTTAGGTGTGGTCTACGAACACTGGCTGGTGATGGTAAAAGAAAGATCTTATTTATATATAGAACTGGCAGCTCGGTTTATAAATTCAGTTCCAACATCCAGTTCAACATTCTCAACAAGAGATGTAATAATAAAATCATTGTTTTTCCTTTGCTAATCTTACTTTTTGTGTATAAGGAATTCAGGAATGAAACTAACTTTCGACATGGAGCTCATTTGATTTGTTTTTTGATCCCTGTAATGCCATCCCTAGCTCTGGTCTCAGCTGAAATATTTAATTTCTTTTTAACATGTTAGAGTGTTTTCACCAGTAAAAACAGAAAGTTTTGATACTAAGCATGCACTGGCTTCAGTTTAGGACTGGAATGGATTTGTTGTTAGAAAAACCTGCATAGAAATTTGCAAACATCAACATGTTATTTTAATCAACTAATCCTCCTGACCACATTTATTCAAGCACTTTTGTGTCAGCAGGTGTTTATTTTGAACTACACAATGTTATACTTGTGCAGATAATTAGTTTCACTAATTTAGCAGCTACGTTTCACTGTATAAATTGGCAATGATTTCATAATATTTGCTTTGCAAGCTAAATTCTAGAATCCATGAACCATTTTAGGAATTGCATAATCACTTCGATTTCAACATTGAGTATGGATGGTTATAAACATGGCAACCTTAAAAAGTCAGAACAGTCTTAGATGACTCACTGTGGTGATGAGTCACTTAAGATTAGTGTGGTTTGGTTTCTGGTTCTCTTTTTGGGATGAAGACTGTTTACTGATCGCTCTGTTTGTGTCATTTGTTTTGCTTCTGGAATTCAGCTGTGTTTATTCTCAATGCGCATGTTAGCCACTTCTGTTCTGACCAGAAAACCCTGGATGCATTACAAGCTTCAGGTCAAATTTCTGTTTATTATCATAAAGCCAGGCTGTTATGTGAGGTTCCAGTAAACTACCTCAAATCCCATTTTCTGAGGAATCCCCTTTCTCTTCCTGAAAGAGACTCCGGGGGTCTCCAAACCCAATGATAATCTTAAGTTTTGTTGATGTTATTTGAGATAGTTTCCTTTTGCTTTCTGCCCACAGGGAAGTCAGAATTAGTGTATACAACTTAGCAGCAGCCATAGCACTCGTAGTAGATTTTCTTTGCTTTTGCCCAGGAGCTTTTTTTAACAGCTATTACTGAGTTTTGTATATCAATCCCTTTAGCTTTAATCTACTTTTTTTTTTTTTTTTTTTTTTTTTTTTTTGCTGTACTTTTATTATAATAAGGTTGTGTTGATATTTTGTTTGAACAGAAATTTATGAGACAGAGGTTGATAGGCCACAGGACAAAATGTAATGATTGCACCCGCTAAAGCAGCCCTTCCTTTGTCACAAACATATTTTTTCGGGGGAAAAAAATCCTATCCTTGAAATCAATGCAACATATAATCACCACTAATGGACCTGAAAATGATTCAAGATATGACATCAGTTTCCTGTTATTTAATTTTTAGTGACATTTTCTCAAGCTCATTGGAAATAATTAGCATATTTCACTTCAACGGCCATTGGCCATCTTTCAATACCAACATATCTTGCCAAGTATCCACATCATGTTTTCATTTTGAATTTTTTTTGTTTATTGGTAAGAAAATCAATTTTCTGGTGCGATAGATAGACAGATGTACTGACTGGCTGACTGACTGACGGACAGACGGACAAGTCTTCTGTTTTTTTCAATTATCTTTTTCAACGGTGATATTCACCAGACCAATACAACAGATGCTTCGATCTGGCTTTTACCAGCTGATGCTGATTTCCTGTTTTCTTTGAGGTCCGACCGGCTGATTTGGATTTTCTTTGTAAGGATTATAACACAAACAAAAACAAGTTCATCTGTGTTCATGTTGTCTTCGTTCAACCTTGAAATGTAACAAACATTGACTACAAAGGGAAAACAATGATCAAAATCGTTTTGGATCCGAAAGAAAATGAAAAAGATTGCAAAATTATTTACAGTTGTGCAACAAAGCATTAAATTAATAACTCTCATGTGATTTTTAATTCAAAACAAAGATGCTATCTACTTTTAAGCATGTTTTCCCTTTATGATCTTCTAGTGACATAATTCTGATAAAGAGACTGAGTTTTATCTTCTGAACAAAATTTTTACAAACCAGTACAAGAACGTTACCCTTATTTTCTGATATTTATTCATCTATGCAGACTGAATAATAATTTCTTCACTTTCACTCTGACCCCCCACTCTTTCCTCTCTCTTCTTCTCTGATTCTTTTTGTTTGGAATTTCCACCACAAGAAAAAGAGACTTAAAAGAGACTTTCTGTGGCCACCGTCTCAATGTTGTTTTTTTTATTTTTTGTATCTCATATTAATACAGACCCCCAACAGTACAGTTTTTCAAGCAGCTGATGTTTTCCACAGCTGTGTACACACGGGTTGTTTATGGTTTTATCTTGGCTCTTCATAATTGATGCGTTCACACAGATTCCTGAGGAGAGCTGGAAGGGATGAACTTTATGTTTACAGGAGGTGAAAATGCCTCTCAAGGCTTTCAGATCTCAGCCTGTTCTCCCTCCTCAGGTGCTCAGTATTTACTCTACAAGTCATATGCGCATCATTAAGAAGTGAAAATACCTCCAGGCTTTCAGAGATGTCCCCAAATCCCACAGAGCGACTCTCCGTAACGAGGCTGAACTTGTGTTTATGTTTGGAATATAGATTAGGCAGTTTAGTGTGCCATTCGAGGAAGGATTATAAAAGGCCAGCTCAAGCAAGGCAGATGTATGAAATGCTTTTTTTCCCCCTGCATTGCAGTTCATTTTCATCTGCTATTGATTAAAATCCAACCCCACAGGGCCTAGCTTGGCCCGTTTCATCACCCGTTCTGGGAGGAAAAAAAATGTTTGGATTTCTGCTGAAAATAGCACTTCTCCGCACTCAAATTCCACTGACTGACTGCCTGACTGCTGTGCACCTTAAAATAGATCCCTTAGTGTAGAGATTAAATCTATAGGTGTCCAAATCCCCAGGAAGGACGACTAACAGATTGGATTTCAGAGACATCGAGCTATTTCATGTGTTCTCCTCTGAAGTGGGTTGATATGACAGAACCAGAGGAAATGCAAAACGTTTTTTAAACGCACTGGCTTGAATTGAATGAAGCAGGAAAAGTGTGGACAAACTCTCACGATACCAATTGGCCCAGTGTAGATGTTCCACTACATGATGAGTCTGACACAATAAATCACTGGATTGCATCAGAAAACTGGAGCCATAACGCCATTCAGATGTTTCTATTTCCAGCTTGCATTGGCACAAAGCGTACTTTAAAGCAGTTGTAGTGAAATAACTTTGTCTTTTACTTCCTCCCTTTCCAGGCTCTCCATCTCTCAGTGGGACGGGAACGGTAACCATTCTAGTGGATGACGTCAACGATAACATCCCCGTTTTTACCGCCTCCACCTTCCACACTACCATCATGGAGGATGCCCCAACAGGAACGGACGTGCTTCTTGTCAACAGTTCTGATGCAGACGTGGGCAATAACGGAGTTATAAGGTAGACTAATAAAAACAATGCACTAGTACACACCTGACTTACTGATCATCTGCAAATGTTACCAACTCTGTAAACACAGGAGTTGTGGCCATTTTCTTGTCTACACCATACAGGTGTGTGCTCACACAATGCAGGGCTGGAACGACATCAGTAATGACTTTAAAAAAGCCATTGTGTCTACACATCAAACTACTAATGGTTTTGAGGTCATGTCCAGAGTAGTAGAAGTTATTGAAGATTATTCAGAAGTGGAAAATATTTAAGAAAGCATCATATATTGTCATCAAATTCAATTTGAGGTCAGTCAGTTCAATGCTCTGAGAAACAGCATGACTTGTTTGGAATAGATTAGGAAGAAAGCTTCTCTCTAAAATAAGTACAGCTGCATGTCTTTGGTTTGCATAGTTTTATCTGAATGAACCACAGGATGGATGAAAATGGAAAAATGTCCTTTGGACACATAAGAGTGAAGTAAAGATGATCAACCGTTATTTTGCCCCATATTTTGAGAAAATCAAAAGTTTCATAAAGCACAGTGGTGGATGGATTCATGGTGTGGCCTTGTTTCACAAACAGAGGAGTTCACCATGAACTTTTCTACATATAAAAATATTATACAGTCAAATGTGACATAATCTCTGCAAGTTGGAGTTTAGTCTAAAGGATAAGAGTT
Source organism: Alfaro cultratus (assembly GCA_903066825.1). Lineage (NCBI taxonomy): Eukaryota > Metazoa > Chordata > Actinopteri > Cyprinodontiformes > Poeciliidae > Alfaro > Alfaro cultratus. Next base: position 41,707 of record CAEFZX010029288.1, read on the forward strand.
CCTAAAACAACATTGAGTCAATAACAGAGTGACAGAAAATGCTAAGAATCAAGGGGTTGAAATGCTCCAGTCAAAGATTAGACCTTGGGATGTACTTTGTTTTTTCCATGAATGGAAACCTTTTCTTACTTTCTGTTATTCAATGGATCAGCCAACGCACTGCTTAGATTTGACAACAATGTGCTTGTTGCAGTAAGGTTAGCATCCTTCTGAAAGACAACTGTATTACATGGCCATAGATTACAAGGAATAGCTTTCAGTTTGATTTTATTGCAAACAGATTGCCTCTGGAATTTATGTTGTTTCCAAACTCCTTTTGTAATGTCATCTTAGTCCAGATCATGACTCAGTTTTATCTTTTTTTTGTTAGCTTTTATGACACTCTGGGGTGACTGCAGTTCATAACAGTGGTTCAGTTTGCAGAGTTCTAGTGACAAAACAAAGTTTTTGTTTAGGCTGTTATTTCCAAGCTTGGCTGAAAACTGTGCTCATAATCATAGCTTCTGCCATGTAGGGGGGACTTCCAAGAGCCTCTGGCTTGATCTCTCTAAAGACGGACGCTGACTCAGGTCCAGCCCCTCCTCTTTCCTCAGCAACCCCACTGAGTGCACATTGGGGGTACCACAGCGTGTTCCAGTTTCCCAAAACACAGTAATGAGGATGTTAATTGCTGATGACAGTAGGAGATTTTGCCCATCAGGGGTTCGAGGCCTTTTATAGAGTCCAGAACCAGTTACCTTCACTTGTTAGTTTCCATTCTCACAACTCATCTACACATAAAACTTGAACTGAACCATAAGCATCTGCGGACAGTTTATATTGGTGAGAATATCTAAATAAGCTTTGCATGAAGTTCACATGTTGTCCTGCCATTTGTAGTGCTAGCTCTGCAGGGGGAGCACTTAACAAAATATGTTCTGGTGTGAACATCTATGTGTCAGTTTACATTTAAGGCTGGGATTCTGATGGAGATTCATGAGCTAAAGGATGAAACACAATATTTATTTGAAAACAGAAGTGAGTGCCCCCCAGCTCGGTTCCCAGTCCAGATGAGCTTCACCCTTCATGTCGTTAAAGGAGCTATATTTTGGTTGAATTGTATGTAGTGCATTTCTCAAGGGATTTTTTTGTAAATTTTTTAACCATGTCTCACTCTTTCATACAAAAATATTAATTTGATACTGAGACAGTGTTCCCTTACAGATTTATTTTCTACTTCAGAGAAAGAAAATTCTACAATTAGATAGAGCTAACCAGAATAAATGCAAAATGATTTTATATATCCAAACTGAGCTGGAAGTATTTGCTTTTTTAAACCTAGTAATTTGTTGAGGCAGCTGTCATAAAGTGTAATAACTACAAATGAGCAATGAGATGGTTTTCAAGCATAAATGGCCAAATTAAACTCACACCAATATGTCTCAATTAGATGTAAGTCCTGTCTTTGACTAGGCCACTCCAAACCTTTATTTTATTTTAGCCATTCAGGGGTGGTCTTGCTGTTTTGTTTTGCAACCATTTTACATCAGACTTCCAATGAGTTCCTCTTTTGTCTCTATTTTGCCAAAATCTTGTGGCTCATCATAGTTCGGGGGGGGTTGGCAAATGTGGTTTGCACTTGGAAACTTTCCCATGGATGCTATTTTCCATTAACGCTTACCTAAGGCAGATGAGGTTTGTTGTTGTTTAAAATGTTGTTCTAGTTTCTCCTGCGACCTTCTTGGTGAGTTGTCAATGTGCTTTTTGAGTAATTTTAGTTGCCTGGCAACTCCTGGTATGATTCATCAATGTTCCCACTGTGGTTTGCTGGAGTACCAATGCCTTAGTAGGCTTTGTAACCCTTACTACTGACAGATATCCATGATTTTGTTTTCCATCTGTTTTTGAATTTCTTCATTACAAAGCATAAGATGTTACTTTTTGAGCCTTTGAGGCTACTTCATGTTGACAGGCGTGTCCAGTTACTGTTCTACAGGACAGTAACTGGGCCTTGGTATGGCTAGTGAAGTAGTCCCAAAATGTGATTAATAACTGTTAATTCATGATTTAACAAGGGCAGCATAGGGCCTGGTTTGTATAGCTTTTTCCCATAACATGTGGAATCATTATATGAAAACTGTTTTCTATTTACTCAGGTTATGTTTGTACTTAAATTAATTTTGAGATTCTGGAAGATTTAGATATGACATAAAAATATGATAAATTTGTCATGGGGCAAGTGCTTTTCACAGAAGGTTTTTGCAGCTCTTGCCAAAAAAAACGCACTGAACTTACTGTGACTCTTTGAACAACAAATCAGAAAACTGTATCTGAAGTGACTGGATGCTTATGTATAGTATTTAACTTGATTTTCTTATCAATTTCTTATACCTTATTAAAACCCAAAGCAGCTCCACAATCCAGAAGCGAAAAGGTGTTTGCTAATAAACATGATACTATCACAGCTGATATCTGATATTTTTGTTTCCTACAGCTACAGTCTAAGTGGGGGTCACGGCCAGTTCTCCATCAACCCTGCAACAGGGCAGATTATTACCAGCTCTCTGCTGGACCGAGAGGAGAGGGACAATTACCAGCTGCTGGTTGTTGCGACAGATGGAGGGCAGCCCCAGGGCTTGTCGAGCTCCGCCACCGTGTCCGTGACGGTGGCCGACATCAATGACAATCCTCCACGCTTCCATCATCACCCCTACGTGACCCACATCCCTGCCTCCACTGCAACAGGTTAGTTAGGGGCCCTAAAATGTTACACTCTTCACCTGGTATATCTGTTTACTCCTCAAATCTGGTTGACATGGTTATAAAATAATGTATCACTGAAGAGATAATATATTTCAGAAATTGAAGTCAAAAGACTGTAGCTGAAAATTAAAATGTGAAATTTAGTTTCTCAGAACATTAGAACAAAAAAAGATATTTACTACATAAATCTTATACACACAATCACATGGGAGATAGCTGTATTTCCAGTAGTCCAGTAGTCATGGATGACCTTCACATGGAGGGTAAAAGGTCTTTGTTATGCAACATTTTTATAACATGGATGCACATTAACATCTCTGTTGATGTGCATCCAAGAACATTAACAGAAAGTTAGAGGAACCCTAAGTGGCAGATATTTCTGGTGGCCATGCATGCAAACATTTAAGCTTTTATTATGTTTTGTAAATGAGGTAACAATCTAGAGAGACCCTATTATTGCAAGTTTAAAGGACAAAAATGCTGAAACACAATGGGAGTGAATTACTTTAGTTTGGTTTAACGCATTCTGCCCACAAGAAGATTTAAAAGAAATCTGGAAGTCTTTTTGCATTGAATACAAAGAGTGAAAGTGGACAAAAGCCCCTCTATTTTTATGTATAAACTGCACATGTAGAGAAGAACCTGTGAACATTTGAACATTTTAAATTAAGAAGTTTCAGAATATTTTGGAATATATTTCAAGCTAAACATTCTGTGGAGAAATCAGAAATATTCAAATACTTATTACAACGTACTGTATTATGTTAAAAAATGTAATAGGTTTTAAATGCCTATTCAGCAAGATACAGTCCAACTTTCCATGGCTCGTTTATGGAAAGTTGTCATTGTCATTTTAATGACATTTTTAATCCCAGGTAAGACTGAGCAATGGACTTCCAAGAACTTTATTTCTTCAATCTTATTGCTAAATAACTAATAACTATGTAGAATTTATTTTATTGTAATTTTTTATTAGATTAATTATATCTATTTTGTATTATTTTTATTAAACTGTTGGAGAGGGTAAGACATGAAAATTCTGTTGAAAAGTGATCAAGTGGCAGTAATGCTTATGCATTGGTACCCATATTTACAAGAAATTAAGCTTTCATTCTTTTCTTTTGGTGTTTCATTTGTTTGTTAGAGTTAAATATATCCTTTTTTTTTTCTTTTTTTTGTCTTCAGGGTCCCTGGTTTTTGCTGTTACCGTCACTGATGAGGACTCCGGCTCTAATGCCCAGCTGCACTACTCCCTAATGGGTCGGAACTCAGAGAAGTTCAAGATCGATCCAGTAAGAGGCGCCATCACTGCCAATGAGAGGCTATCTGGAAGTTCAGAGGTCACGCTGACAGTTCGCGTAAAGGACGGTGGAGCTAACCCAAAAATGGATACGACCACAGTGACAGTGCGATTTGTTACGGGAGGAAACTTCCCCATCATCAAGCTGAAGGAACGGGCGTTTACTTTCCTGGAGAATCAACCTACCAACCACATTGTCACAACAGTGACAGGGTCTTCTATGAGGGGTGGACCATTGTCATACTACATAGCAAGTGGCAACCTTGATTATGCCTTTCACATAGATCAGCTCTCAGGCGAGTTATCCATCAGACATCCGCTGGACTATGAGCACATTTCCAAATACGTTCTATGGATTGAAGCCAGAGATCAGGGTTTCCCCCCTTACTCTTCCTATGAGAAAGTAGAAATAAATGTTTTGGATGTGAATGACAACCACCCAGTGTTTGATAAGGACCCGTTTCATGCTGAGATACTGGAGAACCTGTCACCACAGCGCGTCCTGCTGGTCACCGCCGTTGACTTGGACAGTGGCAACAATGGACAGCTGGAATACGCTATAACCGAGGGCAACAAGGAGAACAGTTTCAGCATCAACCGAGCCACTGGTGAAATACGAACCACTAGGCCACTGGACCGAGAGAAAGTGGCGCTTTATGCACTAAAAGTGAAAGCCACTGATCGAGGTTCACCACCAAAAAACACAGCAGTTAAGGTACTAATTAATGTGCTGGATGTGAACGATAATGCTCCTAGGTTTTCCAAGATATTCAGTGCAACAGTGGCTGAAAACGCACCTGTTGGCTACACCGTTACCAGAGTCACAACCACAGACGAGGATGCTGGTTCAAACGCCGTTAGCCGCTACTCTGTTACAGATAGCAGCCTTCCATTCAGTATTAATCCAAGCACAGGGGACATAACTATCAGCAGGCCACTTAATAGAGAAGACACAGATCACTACATCATTAAAGTGTCTGCTCATGACTCTGGCTGGACAGTAAGCACAGACGTAACAATATTTATAACAGACATTAACGACAATGCTCCCAGGTTCAGCCGTCCTTCTTATTACTTGGACTATCCGGAGCTCACAGAGGTTGGTTCTCTGGTCACACAGGTCTTGGCCACAGATCCAGACGAGGGAGTCAACGGCAAAATTTTCTACTTCATCCGATCCCAGTCAGAGTACTTCAGAATCAATGCCAGCTCTGGAGACGTGTTCATCAAGCAGCAGTTAAAGTATCAGAACTCGACTGGTGCTGCCAGTGTAAATATAAACCGGCACAGCTTCATTGTGACAGCCTCAGACCGAGCAGTGAAACCTTTAATGAGTGAAACAACAGTGATTGTAAATATAGTAGACAGTAATGATAACCCTCCTGAGTTTGATTCCACCACTTACTTCACTCCTGTCACTAAAAGTGTCAAAGTTGGCACCAGACTAATAAAAATCACAGCTTATGATAAGAAAGATTTTGGCCTTAACTCTGAGGTTGAGTACCTGATAACAGGAGGGAACAGCTCCAGTAAATTCAAACTAGACAAAATAAGTGGGTGGATTACAGTTGCTGCTTCCCTCACGTCTGATATAAATAAGATTTTCCTCATTGACATTACTGCGAGGGACAAAGGAAATCCTCCCTTGTCTGCACAAACAACAGCGAGAATTGTAGTGACAGAAGAAAACCATCACACACCAGAGTTCTCACAAAGCCAAATTTCAGCCACAGTACCTGAAAGCCTCGCTGTGGGAACAGCAATCAGAACTCTTTCTGCCAGAGACAAAGACAAAGAAATGAACGGCCTTATCACTTACAGTATAACCTCAGGCAATGATAAGGGTTTGTTTACATTGAACAGTAAAACTGGTGTGTTATTCTTAGCTAATTCTTTAGACTATGAAGAGCAACGCCAACATGAACTAAGAGTTTCAGCTACTGATGGTGGCTGGATTGCAAAATCAAGTTATGTCTCAGTCACAGTCCAAGTTACTGATGTAAACGACAACCCTCCAGTTTTTGATCCCGATGAGTATTTCCCCTCTGTGCAGGAGAACGTCCCCAGTGGCACCACTGTGCTCAAAATGAATGCTACAGATCAGGATTCAGGATTAAACGCTGTCATGGCGTATGTGATTCAGTCATCAGACAGCGATCTGTTTGTTATTGACCCAAACACGGGTACCATCACCACCCAGGGCTTCTTGGACTACGAGGCAAAGCAGGTTTACCATTTAACAGTGAAGGCTTTCAATGTCCCTGATGAGGAGCGCTGCAGCTTCGCCAACATCAACATCCAGCTGAAGGGAACCAACGAATATGTTCCTCGCTTTGTTTCCAAACAGTACTACTTTGAGATCTCAGAAGCTGCTCCAAGAGGCACAGTTGTCGGGGAAGTGTTCGCTAGTGATCGGGACCAGGGAGAGGATGGAGTGGTTTATTATCTCATATTTGGAAGAAGCAGAAAGAAAGGCTTTGGCATCAACAAGAAGACTGGTCAGATTTATATCACAGGCACTCTGGACCGTGAGAAAGAAGAAAAGGTTTCCCTGAAGGTGTTGGCGAAGAATGCAGGAAGCATCCATGGGGCAGATATTGATGAAGTGTTTGTTAATATCACTATTCTTGATGCCAATGATCCCCCTGTTTTTACCCAAGACCTGTACGACGTGCAGGTCAGTGAAGGTCTACCCCCTGGTGGGCTTGTCACCTTTGTAAGTGCTGAGGATTCAGACTCTGTCCCCAGTTGGAGCAGGTTTTCTTACTCCATTGATCCTGAACTTAACAAAAATGTGTTTACAATAAATCCAAAAACAGGTCAGGTGTCTGTGGCTGCACAGCTGGACAGAGAAACAACTCCTGTCTATAATCTGACAGTTCTTGCAGTTGACACGGGTACGCCTCCTGCCACCGGAAGCGCCACCATCATTGTGAATTTGGAAGACATCAATGACAACGGTCCAACATTGATGACCACCTATACTGAGGTGATGGAGAACCAGAGAGCTGGCTCTTCAGTCACGACTCTGACATCCTCAGACCTGGATCTACCTCCCAACCAGGGCCCTTTCCTCTACAGTCTTCTGAGTTCTGGCTCTGCCAACAGCTACTTCAGTCTCAGCTCAGCTGGCATCCTGACCACCAGCCGGGAGATTGACAGAGAACAGATTAGTGACTTCTACCTCTATGTGGTGATCAAGGACTCTGGTGTGCCTCAGATGTCCTCCACTGGAACGGTTCATGTTAAGATAAACGATCAGAATGACAACCCATCAGAGTCACGGTCTATGGAAATCTATGTCCACTACTTCGGAAACACATTTTCTGGAGGTTCTTTGGGAGATGTTAGACCACAAGATCCTGACATCCATGATCGGTTCCACTGCTCCCTTATTCCTCCATCATCTGGCCTGTTTGCTATACCCACAGGAACATGTAACCTCAACTCTAAAGCCCGCTCAACAGACGGAACATTTGAACTAACCATTCGCAGCAGTGATGGTGTCCATGGATCGGTTAGTAGCACAGCCAAAGTTTTCTTTATGGGTTTCAACAATGCCACTGTAGACAATAGCATCCTCATCAGACTGCACTCTGATGGAGTCAAAAGCTTTCTCACCAATCACTACCTCAGCTTCTTACGCATTGCCAACTCTCAGCTAGCAGGACTAGGCACAGGAGTGCTGCTTTATGGAGCATTTGAGCTCAACAATCAGACTTTCCTGATGGCAGCTGTGAAACGGGGCCACGGACAATATGTGAACCCCAGCGGCGTGGCCACATTCTTCCAGAGTATCAAAGACATTTTATACAGACAGAGTGGGGTGCAAATAGATGCAGTAGACCATGATCCATGCACGCACAATCCATGCCAGAACGGAGGCAGCTGCAAGCGGCGTCTCAGTGTCGGGCCTGATATGAAGACAGAAGAAAGTGTCCCTGTGATCCTTGTTTCCAACCACCCCCTACAGCCGTATGCCTGCGGCTGCAGGCCGGGATACGCAGGAGCCCTATGTGAGATGGACATCGACGAGTGCCAGCCATCGCCTTGCCACAATGGTGGCACCTGCCACAATCTGGTTGGGGGTTTTTCCTGCACCTGTCCTGAGGGATTCACCGGTATGGCCTGTGAGAGGGATGTCAACGAATGCCTTTCCAATCCCTGCAAGAATGGGGCGCTGTGCCAGAACTTCCCCGGTGGCTTCAACTGCCTCTGCAAGTCTGGGTTTGCAGGTATTAATCACACAGAGGTCACTTTTTATGTCTTTTCCAACTGTTTACAAAAGTATTCGTACCCTTTGAATGTTTTCACATTTATATGTCAAAAACAATATGCCTCTTTATATGTTATTCAAATTTTGTGTGGTAATCCCACAGAAAATACAGCATAATGGTGAAATAAAAGAAAAAAATATGTATGATTTAAAGTAAGACTTTCTTCTTTCCCCACCTATTTCAGTCTGATACTCAGAAAAGTATATCTGAATATGTAGATGTGCAAAACCGAGTGAGAGATATCACAAAAGATTTGCAGTTGTAATTGCAGCATTGTAAATGCAAATCCATGCCACACTTTTCAGATTCTGATTTGTCAAAATTAAGGCTTAATGTTTGTGTGGAAAGATGTTGATCTTTATTTCAAATACGTAAGCCAATTTTAATAAACACAGTGAGACAACTAACTAATACTTAAGACATTACTAGAGCAGTAATGCGATAAAGAAACCATAGCTGTCAAAAGGAATAATTTCTTAGTTATAGCCTATAACATAAAATAAAATGTAACCATGAATTATTCAAACAACACAAAGTGAATAGTTATAAGGTCCTTTGCCCTTTAAAATAATACACAACTTTATTGTGATCTGTGATATAGAAAATAAATCAAATGTACTGGAGTTGGTGGCGATGACAGTGCAAAAAAACATACAAGGGTATGGATACTTTTGCAAAGCACTATATATCTTTGAATATGGTGACCAACATTCAAAGTATTTGCTTCTTATTGTTTCCAGTAGATGTTGTAGCCACTTCTTTTGGTTTTCGGTTTCTAGTTGGGGAGTATCAGCTGTGATTCATATCAGCCTGCAGTGTTTGCTTTAATAAAAAAGGATGATACAAAGCTGACCTTTGTCAGAGATCCAGTCTTCACCACACATACAGTTTGCTGGTGTTTCATTTCCATTTGTGCCTTCATGCACTGGCAGTTCTGACCACACACAGACACAAGGATTTCTTCTCTGACCGTATTACACAAAGAGAGATTTCCTCATCATGGATTTTTTTATTTGGCTTCATTTTGAGTTATTTGACAAATGAGCAGCTTTATAAAAGATCCAATCAGGCCTCTTAATTTGGAAATGTAATGAACACAGTGCATCATTGGCCTGAATTAAAGGGGAGTGGATTTTAAGTGGAAATAGTTTGAACAGCCATTTGGGTCCTGTGTGATGTTTAACCTCTGGCTGCAGCATCTGAAAGACATTTTGAAAGCATGCTGCACAGGCGCTTCGCCCAAAGTGAAGTCATTACTGTCCCTTTTTATTATGACGATAAAAAATGGCCACGAATCTAGAAGTTTTATCAAGATGAAGTACTCTCATGCAGAAATGAACCTAGTGACCTACAGTAGTTTTTATGCCCTCCCTTTGAACTCTTAACTTCCTGTACTCCACAACTGGATTTTGGCAGCTAAATCCATCTCCATTAAGCAACATGTCTCAGGATTTACAGCATTAAATTTACTCCCAGAGTTCACAGTCAGTTTGTTTCTTTTGTACCATGTGCCACGCATCATTTCTGTCTGTTGTTTTTATTATCACTGTCACATTCCTTATCAAGATGTTAAACCTTTGCTTGCATCTGTGGCAGCCATCCATGTACATTTCAGCCGTTTGTCTGTCTGCACTACAATAAATAGCAAAAAAAAAAAAAAAAGCCTGCAGTAGGTTGTTAAGCCTGATTGTTCTCCACTCAATGAGATCATTTGGCTTTCCCTAATGAAGTTTGTTGTTTATGAAATTACATTAATAATTTCATAAACAATTGAAATTCCACCAAAGAGGTGAAATTCAGCCATAGAAATGTTAGAACAAGAGTTTTATTAAGCAGGGCATTTTAAAATGTACTAATCTTTAAACCTTAACTTGTGTTCAAAGACGCAACACATTCCCCATTATCCTTTTTAAACAACAATGAAGCCAAAATGGGAAAGCAGTGTATGTAAAACTAAGTGCACCTTTGCTGCTAAAGGCAAAAGTAAGAAACAACTTTATTATTAGACCTGCGCATTTCAGCTTGTGGCCTTCGTCAGGGTCATTGAAGGCCACATTGGTCTACTAAAGTTGTTTCTCAGCACTTCAAGTCTTACTGGAGTCTTCAGTTCATCAGATTTTTGACCTTCTCCATGCATCTTGGTAGTCAGTGAAGCTATGCCAGAAACATTTTTGGTGTCATGAAAGGCCTCCATAACTCAGTCTTCTGCATTTTTACTGTGTTGTTCACCAGACCATCCATTTTAATTTGTGTTGTTCTGTGAACTCAGGCAAAACGTGTGACTCCATCATCAATCACTGTGAGTGTAACCCTTGTTTTAATGGCGGCTCCTGTCAGAATCGGTTGGATGGATATTACTGTCACTGTCCGTTTGGTAAGTAATGAAAGGAAACCTACAGGAAAAACAAAAAAAACAAAAAAAAGATAAATGTTGTTCTAAAACCCTAGTTTTCTAAGCAAATGCTGCCATCATCTTCATTTTTCATGCGCTGTACTTTTTGTTTTCATTAAATGCCAAAACATCTTACAAGATGATGATTTGCTTAATGTAGTGTAAGCATAAAATTTAGGTCTGTAAATTTCTGTAGATTTTGAATTTGAGCCAGTCATCTGTTGTCTATGTTTTCCTCAGGTGTTTTTGGCAAACACTGTGAACTGAACAGCTATGGTTTTGAGGAGCTCTCCTACATGGAGTTTCCCTCTCTGGATCCCAACAATAACTACATCTACATCAAGTTTGCCACTCTGATGAGCAACGCGCTGCTGATGTATAACCACGACAATCAGACGGGTGACAAGGCCGAGTTCCTGGCGTTGGAGATCTTTGAGGGCAGATTGCGTTTTTCCTTCAACCTGGGCAGCGGGACCTACAAACTGATGACCATGATTAAAGTTTCAGACGGCCAGTTCCACACAGTCATCGCCAGGAGAGCTGGGATGGTAAGAGGCATTTCTTACTGCAGCTTTATGATCACTATTAGCTTCAAGTCGCCAAAAGAGTGATGAAACTGAAAGAACTGTATTCAACAATGTTAATGTCCTGAGCTTTTGCAACTTAAATCTGCACTCATATTTGGCTTTAGTCTCTTCAGATGATAATTAAAGCCCCAAACCACTGATAGCTCAGCTTATAGTTTTTATAGCGTGTAATTACATATTACTGGTTGCTGAGATTTATGATACCAGGATTCAGAATGGCCCTGAAATATGAAAATTTGTCTCCTGGGCTCTGAATGAGTGTCTCCTCAATGCCAACAGCACAGTGGCAAGAAGAGGGGAAAAAAGTCAAAGTGGGTTCTGTCAGGTTTCTCTTAATGTTCTGCTGCTGCTGGACTTTAGATCTGTCGTTTCCAGCAGTGCAGTGGGGTTTCATAGGAAGCCGGTAAAATCGTTAAATTGTCAGTTTTGAAATGTTGCAGAGTGATGGCCTGGAAAGGAATACAGCCCATATAGAGGACTGTGACTCTGTGAAAATTGAGGTGTTTGTGCTCTTGAAGAGTGAGTGAGAAATGTCAGGATTGTAACGCCGGGTCCCTCAGGCACTGTAGAGTGATGCTGATGGCCATGTTTGCAGAAGTTGATGCGGGTCATTTCTGTGGTCAGGCATTAGGTCAGTTTCCAGTTCCTGTTCCTGAATTATGATGTCAAAAACAGGCAGAAATCACAGACTTCCCTTTGAAGTTTCAGAGTGATCAGACAGAGCTCAGAGGTCATATACGGTGTTGAAATCAAGACTATAAGCATCATGTCTGCATGCAGAACTGTTTTCAAATTCTCCTCAAATGCATAAAATCATATAAAATAATAATAGATATGTTTAAATTTCATTTTAAATGATGCATCAGCAATTTTATTTCATGCATTGTGAAGGTGGATGATTCATCCTCCATGGAGAAATTTCTTACAATAATTTTAGAACGTGGTTCTCAACTTTTAAAAAATATTAACATTTCGGGTTGTCCACGCATCTCAGCTTCTTTGCTGTAAATACAAAAAATGTTAACTCTTAGCTAGATGTTTCCTCAAAATTATAAGATTTGTCTGTTAATTATAATCTAAGTCACTATTCTAAAAACCCAAAGTGCCTTTACAATGAATGCCAGTTTGGAAAAAAATAGAAAGATAACAGGCAAAGTATGGATGAAATTACAAATGTAAAAACACTGACTGACTCATTACTTGACAGCAGAGGGAACAGAAACAAGTTGATATAAGCAAGAACAGTTTGTTTTCAATTCAAGGAAACTTAAAATGTTTTTTAAGGCAGATTGAAAATGACGTGTGACAGTTTAGTTTTGGAAACTGTCAAAAAGCATGAACAACCAGCTTTTGATTAAGTGAATTATTTGTCCAAATAAAAGGGGGAAAGCAGATGTAGAACAGCAAAGGCACAGTGCTAAACTGTGGTCTCTCTGTTAAATTTGGCAGAGGAAAACAATAAAACTTTGTCAGCAGTTTTAAATCAGTGTCAGCAGAACACAAAAAGCAGGTTTCATATTTTTATCTGCATTTGCTCCTAATTTCAAATGTTGTTTATTTTTATTATTTTGAAGAAAAAGCATCCATGAATGTTCTTTTACCTCTGCAGATTTTGACTGTGTCCATGTTCGTGTTTGATTGAACAGAGATTTTGTGTGTGTAGGTGTGTGTTTGCCCTGTGGGGATGATTTGTGTCAGAGATCCGGGCCGGTGCGGTCCGTGTTTACTTAAACTCCAGGAGAGGTGGAGCGTAATTGCTCCGGTTTTTCAACACTTTCACACACTTTTCCGGACAGTTTCCTCACCGGCACATTTTGTTTCTTCCTCCTGGGCTCGTTCCCTACTTCAGAACGCAGAAACAACAACACACATCTGGGCAAATGCTTTACTGGCATTGACAGGAAACTGTAGGGAAACAGAAAAATGTTTGGCATTTCTGTGCCACTCTTATCACATATATGAATCAAATAATAAAATGTTTTTGTCGGTCTATGTGCATTGTGAAGGACTGAGGTCATACTCAGACCTGAACATGCAGAATTAAAGACATTTATAGAAGTATAACAAATGATTAGTTAATAAAACCTGAAGTTAATCTATTGAAATAAGTAGTCGGAAACCCAGACATCTAAGCGTTATGGAATAATTTTGTCCATGGATTTTATTGTGACTATTGAGAATCCCTCCAAATTAATGGAAGGGTGATCCAGTCACCTCCACATTCACAGGTGAATAGGGGTTGTGTGATGTTGTGCACAACCCCTATGTGTGTAACAGCACAACATAGGGCTCGTGATGTTGTACACTAATATTCCAGTGAGAGATAACACATCAGAGTAAACCAAATGGATTATGTTTGTGGAAAATATTTGATGTCACCTTTGCTTCAACAATCTGGCATTAGACGAGTGGAGGAAGATGGATTGATGGAGAACTTGCCTCTGACTTGGGGATGGGTTGTTTTATCATCCAGCCATCCATTTTTGAGATCAAGTCAAACTAGGTTTGAAAAGTAGTAAGGGATCCCCTTTAAGTGGTTCTGGGTTCCCTTATTAGTTGTGCATCTGTATCCCACAATTTATTGTTAATGTATTTCAGGTTAAGCCAAACTCATGCCTAATCTGTGGTTGTTTTAAGGCAAATTTGAAGGAGCATTTAAATTTTTTTTAAGAAGAAGGGTTGATATTGCTCTTGGATTTTTCTCCCTACAGCGGTTCTGTTTCTCATCTGCCTACCAAACTAAAATAAACCACTTCTGTCTGCAATCAGATGGTGTATTTTTATAACATAGAGCTCAGAAGTAATTTTGGATCTTCTCACCTAACTCTTTACAAGACATAAAATAATCACTTTGTTGAAAAATGTTAACAGCTGTTTAAGCAACACAAATTTTGTTTGTTCAGTGAATCATTTTTAAAATTTAATCACAATAAAGAGTGGAATAAATCTGCTTATTCTTGTACTGAATATTTTGATTGGCCTGTAGAAATAAGGAAGGTAATTGGGCACAGAGGACCTGTTACATCTAATCAGTTAACATAGGAGTATGTTCTGCATCTATCCTGTTAGCGACACCTTATCAATCCTGGGAGGGTTAGCAGGGGGTCCTGGACCCCCATCCCAGATGCCTCTGGGTGAGAGGAGAGCTACTCCCTGAACAGCCAATTTGTCCATCAGTGGACAAAAAAAAAAAAAGACGGACGACCAGGCATGCTCAGGCTAACTTCTACGGCCAATTTCAAAACTCCAATTAATCTTAACATGCATGCTGTTGAACTGGAGAAAGAAATCTAACTGCATGAGAATATACAAACCAAAGTTGCATGTTATTGAACTATTCTAAAGAAGTGTGTTTTATTGCATTTCCCACCAATTTATTGCAACATTGCATTTATATATTTTCCCCTGAACAGATTTGCTCATTTTCAGCTGAATTGTTTGGATAAATACATATCAAAAGAGGGAAAGATTTTAAATTGTTTGTCATGGTCCCGTTTTTTTCTTCACAAAACCTTGTATTTTTATCTAAAGATCATATTTATATCTACTTGATCTGCAGGAAGGATAACAGAAAAAAAAAAATCTTTCTTCAGCAATAGCAGGGAAGCTGGTCAGAACTGATAACAAAATTGAAAGGAGCTAAATACAAAAAGTATCTTCATGTTGAAGTGAAAAGCTAAATCCAATTCAGGATCTCTTGCAGGACTTAAAAACTGATGTTCACAGATGCATTATATCTGGTCTGACTGAGCTTGAGCTGTTTTCTAATAAATAATGAACAATTTAAAAACTGACAGATACCCTTAGCACTTACAACTGTAATTGCAGCAAAATATGGGCTCTACAAAGCATGGATGCAGGGAGGATGATTACAAATGTATGCTGTATTTTTTAAGATTCTCATTTTACAAGTTTGGCTATTTCTTCCCCTTTTTACAGAAAAACCATAAAAATCATGCTGAAGTTTGTGGTTTTGGGGGCACAATGTGAGAAACAGTGGATTAAATACTTTTAGAAGACTTTTATTGGGTGGATTGGCTCTCCCAGGGAACACTTAGTGAAGCTGGGAAAGATAAAGCTGTGTGTCAGGAATAGTTTTGTAGGAATATTTAGGTTCATCCTGGTCATAATTCTTTCAATGTTTTAGTTTCTTTTTGTTTCTTGCCATTCTACAGGCAGCATCACTTACTGTGGATCTGTGCGGTGAGGACCAGGAACCAGGATATTGTGCCGTTAGCAACGTGGCTGTTCACACTGACTGGTATGAGAATCACACACACATGCATGCGTACAGCAGCTGATTCTTTAACTGATCCAAATGTAAATAAGAAAATGTTGCTCATAATTTATGTGCTGTGGCAAAAATATGTTGTGTTTTATAAAGCTGTTGTTGTGATTGTTGGTTCTTTTCTGTTCACCAGCAGTCAAACAGTCTTAAGATTTTATTTGTTGTCTTTAGCAGTGGTTTGCCTGGCTTTTTATTTGTAGAACCATTGTATGACTTAAAATAAATTTGTGGTTTTCCACAATTAAACAGAGACAACACTATGACAACACCTTACAAAACAGAAAAACTGATATACAAATTAATGAAGAACTAAATAAAAGTAGATTTATCTTCCTTCTTGTTATATTTGCTTAGTGGGGTCTTAAATTTGGGTCTGGTTCTGGTCTGCTCTGCATCCCCAGAACCAGAACCAAACATTTATAAGCAGCATTTAGCTTCTATTCACCACAAGTCTGGAAGAAACTTTCGGGAAACTGAAAAACAGCCAAAACACTGCGTTCCTTTAAACATAGTCTAAAAACCCACCTGGTTAGAATTGCTTTAGTACCATAATAAATGAAACACTAACCAAAATTCTTATGTGCAGTGACAGCACTTGGAAAAATGTAATGTATCAGTTGTTGATTTTTGTGTTTAATTGATGTTTGCCTGGAGAATTAATTTTTGAAAGTGCATATCTGCCTGTTTCCAGAAGATTCCCGTGTGAGATACATTTTTACTGTCATTTTGCACTTATGAGCTTTATCGCAGCAAAACTCTCTGTAAATATGAAATTGCTGCGAGATGAAAGGTTTTGGTTTTTCTGTGATTTCTGAGCCACATTTTTGAGACTACCTGTTTTTTTGTTTGTGTTTGTGTGGAAGTGAGTATAGAGAAGGAGTTAACATATTATTTGAAACTCACTGACTCAAAGCATCTTTTTATGAAAGTGTGCGCATGTGAAAACCTTCACTAGAATGCATCTGAGTGTGAGCATGTTTGTGTGCCTGTATTTGCAGGATTTTGGACGTGCAGCCCAACCGGCTCTCGGTCGGCGGCGTCAGGTCGGTAGAACCCGTCCTTCATCGCCGTGGTCAGATCGCCACCCACGACTTTGTCGGCTGCATCATGGAGCTCGCCGTCAATGGCCGCCCGCTGGAGCCCAGTCAGGCCCTGGCATCACATGGCATCCTTGACAGGTCCGCAGCACAAATCCTCCAGCCCCCACATGCCTTCACTGTCTCCATTTTTCTATCTTTTCCCCTCTTTTCTCATCCAACCATCTTCTCTAACCTTCTCGGCTCCCGCTGTGGGACATCTGTTCACACTTTCAAATCCTCCTGGGAGTCTTAAAAAGATGTTTTTTTAAAACCACAAATGGCAGACCTTTGACGAAGGAAAGGCAGTTGCTGAATATTTTCTCTTCTAGCTCAGCAGTGAATGGTGAGGCAAAAGCAGATCTTTTAATATGCTAATCCACTGGGGTTCTTTAATGGTTTTTGTACTGCTGCTTCGAGAGACAAATCAAAGCTCATCTGCTCCTGTTTTTGGAGTTTCTTTTCCCCAGGCTTCTTACTGTGAGGCTGAGTTGTCAATGTGCCCGTCTGATTGTGGGGATTTTGTATGGCTGTGTGTCTATAGATGCCCAAGACTGGAAGGAGCCTGCACTGCCAGCCCCTGCAGACATGGGGGCACCTGTTTGGACCACTGGTCTTGGCAGCAGTGTCAGTGTGTGGACGGTTTTACGGGAAAATTCTGCGAAAAGTGTAAGTATCTGTCCTTTGAATTGTAATTTTCTCAGTTCTATATGATCGGTCCTCCATGACTCATGAAAATGCCCACCAATAAAACTGCCTTCATTTTCCTGCATAAATCCGTAAAGTCAAAATTGGTGAAGTACCAGTGCACATCAATTCTGTGGATTACATATTTTTACTGGAAACAAATAGTAGCATTACTGAGAAAACTGGAAACAATTGTGTGTTTGCCATCAGGTTCAATTTGGTGGGAAATCTGCTGGTTCACTTTACAGCGTGCAAAAACAGAACCATGTTTTTCTAATCCAAGCGCAGTCATGTGCAAAAAAAATGCTGTAGAGGAGATCTAGAGTCTGCAATGACAGATTAGGAGAAAAATTATACCACTAATCAGAACCAGAACAGTTCCTCCTCGAGTCATTGTAGAATGAGAAGCGACTCACTGAGGCCTTTTTTGGCCTCATGGACGTTTTTATTAGTGTAAAACATGAAGCATCTTTTATGCTATAGCCCCATTTA
Organism: Alfaro cultratus; assembly: GCA_903066825.1. Lineage (NCBI taxonomy): Eukaryota > Metazoa > Chordata > Actinopteri > Cyprinodontiformes > Poeciliidae > Alfaro > Alfaro cultratus. The sequence continues at coordinate 59,548 of CAEFZX010029288.1, forward strand.
GGAAGAAAGACTTCCAACCCTCTCTACCCCCATCAAGAACTTGAGAAAACCCTCAAAACCAGGATATTCTCTGACATTGTAAGTCAGAAATTTTTATGAAAAACACTTTGAAGTTTAGTAAGATTATAAAATCAAACATTTGCAACACAAAATGGGAGAAATACTTTAAGGTTGATATAAATTTACAAGACCTGCATCTAGACATTTACCTTTTTAGTTCTAGAGTTTGACTTGACTATTCTGGCATACCAAAACCATTGTGTCCCTGGCTGTATATTTATGGTTGTTGTCAGTCTCCTCCAAACATATCACAGTTAGAACTGGGCCACAGTTTTGTTGTTTTAAATGACAAAAAAAGAAAAGGTCATTAGGTCAAAATAAAACTTTTTAGATGACAACTGATTGCACTTTACATTTCAATCCTTGTCATATACAGACATGTAGTTTTGAGTTTTAATTTCTCAGATTGTCAGCTGCACATACTGACCGTATGATCGCTTCAAGGCTTATGCTGTGTTTGTTAAACTCATATTTGGCTGAAGTACAGGTATTAGAGTGCTTTGGAACATGAAATGATGTCATGCACTTAACGATTTAAAAAGTTAGTAAACACATACATTTGTATTGCATTAGGTTTTTGGGATTCCATTCACATTTCAGGCATTTTGGTACGGTTCTTTCTGTAAGCCCCGGTTCCTGAGAGCGTGTATTTGAGGATTTAATGTGTTACTCAAAGACAAATCGGCTGTTCTGGGGATTCCCTCACATACTAGAAGGATATTTGTAATGGCTGGTGAGAGTATGGGGACAAATATGTAGCTGTGGCTGAGGAATTGGAAAAATAATTCAATATCCACAGCCCGCTGAGAGCAAAGAGGAAATTTTCACTTGGCATATGAAACGTCTGTAACGTCAGCAGGGACTCTTGAGTAATTTATGTCTTTTTCCTGCAGACATGACAGCAGACACTGCATTGTCTCTGGATGGCACCGGCCGCCTGGACTACGCGCTGAAGCAGGGACCCAAACGTGACGTCCTGCTCAGGCAGTCACTCCAGGGTGTGGCGTCCAACTGGATCAGCCCGAGCAGCCTGGAAGTGAAGTTTAGGACACGGAGCAAGACTGGCACTCTGTTGCACATTCAGGAAAGCAGCAACTACACCACTGTTAAGGTAAGGAAAGAAGCAGCAAAAGGTCTGTTTTTCATAAGCCTATATGTCCTCTTGTACTTCTCAACTCTGTTGTTACACCTCTAGGTTCAGATTTTCACCGGGTTCAGGCAATGAATGGTGGAAATCTAGGAGCAAATCTCCAGATAAAAGTTTGCGTGATTCACCAGTCTGCTCATCCCCGCACCTCATCAAAAAAGTGATCTCACACTCAATAACCTTGCAGTACAAGGCAGAGATAAAAGCACATTTTTGCCAGTAAAATCCCAGTTCTGGCTCCTACGAATTGACGTTTCAGCCTGTGTGTTCCAACGATGAGCTAAAAGTTTTAAATCCTGAACCGGCAGTCATTTTTTGTTACGACCAGGCTTGTGGGATGCAGCATAAAACAGAAAGTGATCACAGACTGTAGAAAAATACTGGGTTTATTGAGCTGGGAAAGTACTGAAAGGTAAAGTCTTGGTGATACTATGCCAAACCAAGCACAGCAAGCCCTAAAGCTCACATGTATCCTCATCAATTCAGCCAGTGAAGACAGTTCATCAGCCAAGAACCATGACAAAAAGCATTACACCTTTGGTACTTGGGTCTGACATCTGTTGGTTATTTATCTGCGGGATAGATGTACAGCAAAAGCTGCACAGTTACACCTTTCTGGAAATACTTTTTACTTAAAATGTGCCCAGCGGTCACACAGAAAACTGTGAAAGTTGCTGGGTGCAGCATTTTCCTGCTAAGAGCATAAACATGCTGACTTTGTTCACTTAATTTAAGAAAAAATATGGCACTAGGGTGTGGGGGTGAGGGGTATAAGGCCTCCAAGGCACAAAATTAAAGTTGCACTAAAGTTGCTCTATTGTCAGAGTGTATTACAAAGTAAGTACACAACAGATTCCACGCTGTCATTTTTTAATAAACCAAAACAAAGATGATCCATACCCCTTCTGCTTCCATAGCATTGGCTAAAAACTACATTGTTCAAATCAAATGCACTTGAATAAGTGATCATCACTGTCATCAGCTTCTCAAAGGCAGCAGGTTTAGCAGTTTGAAGCACTCAGATCTGTGTTAGTACAATGCCTCGCTGAAAAGACATCAACAGTAACCTTAAAGATGATGACTCCTGATGACCTTATAAGTGTAGACAATGACTAGCTAGGTGGATGGACAAAAACTGAGTAAGTGTCACTTGTTTGGAAGTTTTTCCAAGAGAATATGGAAGAGAGGTTCGCATTTGCAAGTTGCATCTCAATGAACTCCAAGACTTCTGGAGCAATGTTCATTAGATGGATGAAACCAAGTTGGAGATGGTTTGTTTGAGGAAAAACAGAACAGTTCACCTCATTTTAACTAATAAGGCCGGTCCTGATACCAGGGTGCCTTACACTCATGGAGTTGACCATGAACTCCTCTGTACACCAGAATATGAGTTTTAAAGATAAAGCTTCGCCCCAACTGGGTCATCAACAGGACAATAGTTCCAACCACAGCAACAAATCTACAACGAAAAAGCTAAAAAAGAAAATAAAGTGGTACATTGACTAAGAAGGTTGTTCCTTCCTGACTGGGCAGCTCTTTTGTGGGTTATTGCTTTCCTAAAAAATAAAACAACAAAACATTGAAACTAAGGAAGTATTAAAGAAAGAACATTTTAGCATTTTATTTCAAACCAAAATCTTGTTGTTACCATGAAGGTCCTGCAGGAAGTGCAAAGGACTTTCCGATTTTAAAAGAATATGGCTGTCTAGACTTACTAGGAAAAATTTTTGCCACTGTGTTGAGGCTGATTGTATCTAACGAGAAATGTATTCAAACACCAGCAGACATCAGCACAGACTGAGCGTAGGAAAAGTCCACCGGTCTTTCTCAGACACCTCCCCTTCAGCCCTCTCCTCCTCCGTCCCTCTCTGACTGATCCTGGGCAGCTGCCCAAAGAGGCCCGAACGTTCATTCAACGCCTTCAATTTTTCTTTCAGACATCTCAGCCCCATCGACCACTTCCCACTGCAACATGAGGCTTTCTCAGCTCTGATTTGGTCTTCCAACTCAGAATGGCTTCTGGTGCTCATCAAATCTCAGCTTTCTAAAGTATTAAAACAACTACGAAACAAAAAAAACCTTGGTGTGGGAATGCATACTGTGCAGGTATATATGTTAAGAGAACTACATAAACAGTGATGTGAAAAAAACAAGATGTTTAATAGATAAGTCTCATGATCGGTTTTCCAGCTTCACAGAACTCTGTATTCTTTGGCTTGGTGTGTTTTTCCCATTTTAAATCATTTTTTCCGGAAGCTACTTATCATGGCTGACTTTTGGGTTCTTTGTAAAGGGAGGAGAACAAGATTACTTTTCCATCGAAGTGAGGAGAACACGAGATTACCATTCGCAGAGAAAGCCACAAACTCGTAGCCGATGCCAAAAGGAGGCTTATTAATTTTGCTTAAAGACACATTGTGTGCTTTTTTCCCTCAAGTCAGGGAATGAAGCATTGCACTCCCTGTGAATCCATTTGTTTGCTGGCTTTTGATCGTCCTGTAGGTGAACGGCATGAGTAAAAAGCATGCAAGTAGTGAGAACATGATAGAGTGTAGCGTGTCCTGGCAAGAGAAAGATTTATGAGCGTCAAGCTGCATTTTTGTTTCTGATCTCTGACCTCAGCATCCCATTCTGAGAGCAGTTTGGTATAGACTCAGGAAACACTTCCTCCCATCAGTCCTGATGAATGTTGGCATGACAACGCATTGCATTAATCTGAGAAGCTGCAGTTTTGTTGTTTATGTAGCTGCCTCTCTTTAAATTTTATCTGACAGTGAAAAAAATGTGGGAGTAAGCATTGCGTTGACTATTTTGTTCTGTGTCATCTTTGGTACTTTTAAATGTTTATATTCACATGTTGATAAAACTGTCATTTAGCTTAATTCCTTTACAGTAACAAGAGCAAATACAGCCTTAAAATAAATGTGCCTTTTGTTGCAGTGACATTACATTAAAAAAGTTTAAGAAATACAACCATTGATTTGAGGACATTGGGCAACAAAAATCCTCATATGCCAGGAGACATATGAGCAAACAGAGAGAAAAAACTTGGGAATTCCTGTTTGTACATAAGCTCTATATTTCTATATTTTTCTCTGATTCTACAACAGATATTTACTAAAATCTCCTGCCCTCAAGCTTGACAATATACATGAGGGCCTTTTTTAATAATTCTTGGAGCAATTTTCTGACCTTTTGAGAACACCACAAATCAGCCGTTTATGCTCTCGTATCAACTTTTTTTATGTTTTGTGAAGTAGCTAGGAAAATGACTAAACAAATTCAATAAATTATTGTATTAAAAAAATCTTCAACTATGTTTTATTGTGCTATTTAGTTTTTGTTATACCAACATATTGTTTTACAGCATAAAGAAAAAGTAGAATATTCTGCATAGTAAGCTCATGAATACTAAATGTAAATCTAGTGAATGTTTGAGATGAGTTCTTCATTTTTCCATAATTCAAATTCCATTATATTTGTGAAATTAATCCCTAAATTGTACATTAAAAAGATAAAATTGTCTTCCATCTTCTGTAATTATTATTTTTTAAAAAGTTATGCAATGTTAGTGAGCTGAAAGGAACCTGAAACTATCCCTTTAGCTGACTAAAAATCCATTTTAAAGAAAAGTGGAACATTCTGCAATAGCTCACTGGGTGGGCTGTCACAATAAAAGTAGAAATAAAATAAAAAAAAATTCATTTTACTAGGGGAACATTTGCAATCAAGAACCACATAAGCAAACTTTATTTCTGTTCTCTTGCTCAGTTGAGGAATGGCAACATCAACTACATCTCAGATGCTGGTGTTGGTGGAAAGGTGGAGAGGACTCTGGGAGACGCTGTATTGTCGGACGGCCAGTGGCACATCCTCCGGATGTTTAAGAACGGCTCGTCCACTGTCCTCCAGGTGGACGGTGGGCTCCCCAGACCCATCCAACACACCACCCAAGACTTTGGAGGTCTCAGTGTTCTGACCTTCTCTTTAGGTGGGATCCCACCTGGACCCGCTCAGCAGAAAACTGGAGCAGGTAAAAACTTTCTTCTGTTAGTTTTGATCGTTTATAGTTTTGTGTTACTTTAGGTTTAGTCACTGATGGCCCCAAGTCATGTTTTGTGAAGCAAACTTTTATCTGTCAAACTATCCATACAGTAAATAAGGGTTTTCCCACCAGGTTGATATGACCACCCCTACTTTCACCCGATCATCAAAATGCTGACGTCAGCAACTCTCTAGCAAAATTAAAAATACTTTCAAACTCAAAACAAGAGCATAGGGATGCAATGATGCATTAAATCTTCTTCTGCAGCAATGAAGGTGTTGCTTTGTCCTCTTGTGAAGGAGATGAACCAAAAAGGGAGTCTCATAACTAAATTGTCCAAATTCCAAACATGAAACTGCCTTCAAAACTGATTTACTCTGAACAGCAGTGACTACATCAAGTCAGATTCTATACATCTGGGTCTTTGAAACAAGCAGCCAAAGTGAAGGAGGTCAGACTTTTTAATCAAAAAAAGAAGCAAGTTAATGTGTTTTGGTTATTAAATTGGAATAATTTCTAGGCTCTTCCCCAGTTTTTAAAAAATGACCCTTAGATGATGTTTTAGGGGAGATAAATACATATATAACACATTTGAATACCGCTTCTAATTAGCATTGTTTGTTAAACAAAAGGAATTTTTGAATTGGATGGATACATTGATCTAGGAAAAGATAAATGAATTGAAACGTGGCATTGTAAAAGATACTCCCTGTAGCTCATGTTTTCTTCAACAAAGTTGATCGACTCATCAGAATCGAGAGCATTACAAAAAGATTCTCATGCTTGTTTCATTTGTACACAAAGATAGTGGCCATCTATCTGAAAATCTTGATTTATTTTTAAAATACGGTCTTTAACTTATGGAAAACTGTAGGTTCAAACAAGGATTTGCATCCATTCCTGTTATTCTGCAAGACTAAACTATAGTCACATAAGGACAAAGGTATAAAAATACAAGGCAAATGAGCCTGTGGCAGTTGTATCTAAAACTGAGCTACTATCCTGCAAAACTTTGACAAAGTTACGTTTTTACCAATTACACAGACTAGAACCAACATTAGTTTAATTTTACTTCATTTTGGAAAATGCTGACTTTTCATGCTAAACTTCTTCCCAGTTCAGCTTTTCTTTGCTGGGTTTTTAAATCCCAGATCAGATGTCCTTGAGTATAAGTTTGGAAAAGGTGAAGCAGAGGGTTTCCAGGAGGAGGTAATGCAACACAGTAAATTTTAGGATTTTAAGGGGAGGGAAAAACAAGGCTTGCACTATGTACTAATATGGTAAAAATTAGCCATTTGAATGATTTGTTGAGGTCTTTTACAAAGGGACCGTTTCAAAACAAACACACTCTCAGCACGCAGACCTGTGGCAGGCTGCCTGTTAACCAGCCTTTACCTCAGTGTGTGTCTGAACATTTGGGTTCTATTGTGCGCTCGCTGCTCCTAAGCTAATGAAAAGACACAAATGGATTTAATCTGCACTGGGATAAATTCAATAAAAACCTGTTTACATCTGTGAGGCAGTGCTGTTAGGCAACAGGCTGAATTAGACACAGAGACATTCATCCAACCCAGATGCATGTCTTGAAGCCATAATGGCCCCGACGATGGATTCTCTGTTAGAAAGCATTTCATGTCTTCCTTCAAATTGGCCAGTGATGGATGCAGCCCGATTTTTAAAATATGTTTTTTTGTTACAGTAGAAGCTCTCCATGAGAAATTACCAGTTTCATTGTTTTTGTCCTAAGCTTGAACTTATTACCCATCCAAACAAAATTCCTTTACTTCTGATTATAGCTCGAAGTTCCTGCTGTTTATGAGGAAATAATCCAGGCCCAATGATTCTTCCTTATGCATCTGTTGTGTACCTGCTGCTGGCTGTTCTTGTTGACTAATCCGGTTTGTTTTTCCCATATTTTTCTGCAGGTTTTGACGGCTGCCTGGCATACGTGAAGTACAACGGGGAGAACCTGCCATTTACTGGAGAGCACAGCCTTGTGGCGTTAACCAAGACCAGTTCATCTGTAAAAATCGGCTGCAGAGGGCCCAACTTGTGTGAGAGCAACCCGTGTTTAGACGGCCTGATGTGCGTCAACCAGTGGTACACATATCAATGTGTCCCACCCGGCGACTGTGCCTCTAATCCCTGCCAGAACCATGGCAGCTGCATCCCAGATCCCCACTCCGGGTTCACCTGTATCTGCTCTGAATTCTTCACTGGCAAGACTTGCGAAACTCTGGTGGCCTGTCTGGGTGTCCAGTGCCCTCAAGGTACCGTCTGCACCACAGCCGACAATGGTGGCTTTGTCTGCAGTCCCAGTCCTACAGTAGAAGCCATGGTTCTACCCATCTGGGCTGTGCCGGCTATTGTCGGCAGCTGTGCTACCGTCCTTGCCTTGGTGGTGCTCAGCCTGATCCTGTGCAACCACTGCAAAGATCGAAACAAGACCAAAGTGCCAAAGGAACCTAAGGAGAAGAAACCTAGTGAGAAGAAAAAGAAGAAGAAAAAGAAGAAGGGCAGTGAGAATGTCGCTTTCGATGATCCAGACAACATACCACCATATGGAGATGACATGACAGTACGAAAGCAACCAGAAGGGAACCCTAAGCCAGACATTATTGAGAGGGAGAACCCATACTTGATATATGATGAAACAGACATTCCCCACAACAATGAGACCGTTCCCAGTGCTCCCTGTGCGCCTTGTAACGGGCCAGAGGCAGATATTGAACATTATGACATTGACAATGCCAGCAGTATTGCGCCGTCAGATGCAGACATCATCCAACACTACAAGCAGTTCCGCAGCCACACTCCAAAGTTTTCTATCCAGAGACACAGCCCGCTGGGCTTTGCTAGACAGTCACCGTTACCACTAGGTGCAACAAGCTACACTTATCAGCCTCAGTACACGCAAGCCCTGAGGTCCACTCCGCTCAGCCACTCCCACTCTGCCTGTCCTACCCCCAATCCACTTTCCAGACATTCCCCAGCTCCATTCACCAAACCTTCTTCCTTCTACCGCAACACTCCCACCAGAGACCTCAACCTGGCTCGCCGTGAAGGCAGCCCACTGGACATGCACAATGACATGTGCCAACCCCCGCCCATGTTCAACTACGCCACCCGGCTGGGGAGGCGCAGCAAAAGTCCACAGACGATGGCCGGCCACGGCCACACCTCCAGGCCGGGTAGCCGGCTGAAGCAGCCAATCGAACAGATCCCTCTAGAGACAGGGCCTCCAGTGGGGCTGTCCATTGAAGAGGTGGAGAGGCTTAACACGCCACGTCCACGCAACCCCAGCATCTGCAGCGCTGACCATGGGCGCTCCAGTTCAGAGGAAGACTGCCGCAGGCCGCTGTCAAGGGTCCGCAACCCAGCTGATGGTATTCCTGCTCCAGAGTCCTCGTCTGAAAGTGACTCACATGACTCCTTCACTTGTTCGGAGATGGAGTACGACAGGGAAAAGCCCGTCTCCTACAGCTCAAGAGTTCCCAAGCTCTCGCAAGTCAACGAGTCAGATGCTGACGACGAGGACTACTGTGGGAGGCTCAAGCAGAGGCGATATTCTAGCCGGCGGGCAGAAGGAGGGCCCGGCATTGCCCAGACACCTTCCACTGAGCAGCACTACACACTGCCCTACAAACTGGGCCAGCAAGCTGGGGGCTTCAACTGGGACAATCTTTTGAACTGGGGGCCCGGCTTTGGACATTATGTTGACGTTTTTAAGGACTTAGCTTCGCTTCCTGAGAATGCTGCAGCGAAAGACATTGAAATGAACAGCGGGGATGGCTCAGTAACCATTCTTAATGAAGGAGAAGCTGAGCAATATGTTTGAGACTATTTATTACAGTGTTGTAGAATTTTGTCAATCTTTGTTCTAAAAAAAGAAAGGCTGTATATTTTGTGAGTAAATTGAAGTGTATGTTTTTATTGATACTCAACAGAAAAAGACGAATTTTAATGCGGTAAGGCAGAAAACCGAGGAATGATTTCATCGTTGCCACCTTGGAATAGTTTACCAGTCTTTTCTAGGTTGAAACTGTACAAACTGTGCACTCATCTCTCTGAGACCTCATTAAGTGTATCCATCAATACTGGATGGCTTTTGGAAGAAAACCCTCACCTGAGTTCAATTTAGGAGCTTACATTATTTCGATCAAGCATTTTTGTCCTTTATTACCAATAATATTTCCCCTCCCGAAATATTCTGTCAAGAGATAAGAAAGTGGCTGAATAGGAACTCACAGAAGTTCATGGCTACATTTATGGAAGGAGTCTATTTTTAGGGATGCATTATTAATTTTTCAAAAAGAAGCACATGTGTTTAATCTAAAAGCACCTGCCGCAGCCCTTCTGTGTGAAAACAATCACGTTCAATGTTTTTCAGACCCCACCAATGATCCGATCTTTTTTTGCCTTACTCCGGTTCCTTCTTTAAGACTGGCTAAATGTCCCAAGAGTGAAAGGTAATCATGTCTGCTGCCTTACAGACATTTGAGGATTCTGTTTTATTGGCCTGAGGAGATAGTCTTTTTGGGGAAAAAGTAAAAAAGAATTGCATTAACACTCTCTGACCAGCCAATATTCTCCCTGGCACTTATGAAAATAAAAATGTTGTTCCTGTAAACATGACCTGAACTAAAACTTAATGAACTTATGTAAATTTTTTCTTATTTTATGAAAAATCACAGTCATTTGTCATGTTGGTGGTGTTCTTGTTCATTATGTTGACATGTATGGTTTCTACATTTTTTGTACTGTTTATTAACTTAAATTACTTTAGCAGTGTTTTTATGCAAATTTTCATACGCTGAAATGTTATGTTCTTACTTTCAGGGAAAGTAAGATCGATTACTTATTTTTTACATTTGTTACATATGTAACATCAGTATTTTCCACTTTTGATAAAACTATAACATGCTGTATGCTTTGTACCTGTAAAAAGCCAATAACAGAATAAAAAAAGGTATTTATTTAAAAAGTTTCTCATTCCTTCTTTCTCAGCAGCTCATTAGGATGCATTTGAGCATCTGCAGTTTTTAAAAATAGATAAAAACCATTTGGGAGCCGATTTATTCTCCATCTGTGCAGAATTTTAAATGATACAGAGTCTTCACAAAACATTTAAGAAAGAATTTCAGTACCCAAATGAAACAGAGCTACGCTGCTCACAGCCAAACCAAACATGAAGCAGACTCCATGACACAGGCCTCCCTATTGCTTTGAGCAATTATTTACATGTGGTTTATTAAACAGAACCCTTATTTTTTTTTATCATAGCTCAGTGATTTTGCAGGCTTATCTGTTTTATAATATAAACGGGGGTCCTGAGAGGATAGAGAAGATTGACAGCTCAGATCTGGACAAATGAAATGCTCTGAAGCTGTGAAAGCAGCAACACTTAGCATTAATGAAAGTCTGGGTCACTGGAGGGGGCAAAAAGGCAGTTTTTGATTTTTTTGTCCAAATTAAATTTTTCACATCATTAAACTTCAAAATAATGATAATAATAATAAAAAAGAAAAACACATTGTAAGTTCTGTTTTCAAATGTTTCTGTAATTTGTTCAAGGACAGAACCTTCCACAAACTTACCCTTAGTGTTGGGAAGTAGTGATGCCGGATCGTCTCACTCCATATGCAGTATAAGAAGGTCAGGTAAGTTTGTCTCATGGCAGTGCTTCAACAGTGATGCCTTCACTAGGGAAAATCAGACTTTGTAATAAGTTTAATCTTAGTGCGACCATATCAGTGGGATGTTAAACATTTCTCTTTAAGCTGAAACTCAGCCCGATCCCAAAACTTGTGGCACAAGTGGAAAATTGCCTCACCCGCAGCTGCATCCAATTTCAATTTGCACTCTTTTCTCTTCCTAACAAAGAAAAGTAGTATAGGCTATTAATATTATAGTGTCAGTATTTGTTTTTAACACTTCTCCCCAAATAAATAAGCAATGACCAACCACTCTGCTGTCTTTCAGGCCAGCTTCCATGCTCACCACCATGCAGAGACTGACCTATCAAAGTGTTGAATGAGATCCACAGAAATACAGCGAGTGAAAAAACCCACAGTGCTGACATTATTGAATCTCACTTGACCAATCTAAGTCTTACTTAAAGAACAGGCATTTCTTTATGTCAACAGGTAAGTTTATATGAGAGTTAACAGTGAAAGAGATTAAATAAGGGGTTCCGCATGGCTTCGTCTTGGGGCCCCACCAAAGGAGGGGCACTTAAACTTTCATAGACACATAAAGACAATTACAAAGTCAGCTTTCTACCGCCTGAAGAACATTTCCAGGCTTAAGAGACATGTCCCAGCAAGATCTATAAAATTAATTAATGCATTCATCTTTGGTTGAATTGATTATTGCAACAGTGTCTTCACAGGTTTGCCTAAAAAAAAATTTATCAGCCAGCTGCAGCTGACCCAGAACGCCCTCCTACAGGTATAGTGCCCATTTTTTGGCAGGAATATCAGGATGGGGAGCAAAGCAGAATAATTTGACATAACTCTGCCCCAACAGGGTTAGAACAGAAATTTATATCAGGTATGTGGCAGAAGGAAAAACCCTAAAACCTGCAGGACAGCGGGCACTGAGGACCAGGGTCAAGAGCTCCCTCATCATCCTCTCTATAGGTGTCACACAGGGGCCTCCAGCAACAAAGAGCACATTGTTTGGCACAGTGTGGTAGCATGTAAAACATCAATGAGGACAGAAAGGAATCTGTCTTCCTGATTGTCCTTGAGGCCAGCATGCTGGTGATCCCTTCAGGGGTGTTCTTGCTTTCTTTCCCACAAATGCCGCTTTTAGATGTTTTCCAGACGCCTGCTTGACTTCACCAGCTTTTAGAGGAGGTTATGATGTGTTAAGGATTAATTGCAACATATATCTTTAAGAGCAAACATTGCATTTTACATAATGGGACATGGCCCTGAAGAACTTTGAACATGTGTTATTCCTGTCAGCATAAATGTGGTTTTATTTCACAGAGCTGTGAGCTCTCTGCGTTAAAAATTACTGCTGAGTTCTCATTTTGAAATGTCAGCTGTGATGCGTTTCACAGTGGTGAGAAGCAACTTATTCATCCTGAATTGAAGGTGTGAAAGAAATGAGATTGAGTTTCCCATGATGGAGTGTTGTCTAGTAGTTTTTTTTTTCTCTGCTGAGGTTGTCTAAGTCATCAAAACTTGCCTTGTGTTGATGATTTCCAAACTGGCTCAAACGTTTTCTCTGTACTCATGGAAGGAGGGAGCAATCTTTGTCTTGCAAGATGAGAAAGATTTATTTTCCTGATTTCTAGCATGGCCCTGTAGCTTCATCCAAAGCATTTTCTAGATTAAAAAATGTTCTCTTCCCTCTAATTAAGTGTTGGTTATTTATTGGTAATCTGAGTAATATGCCCTGTACAGTTGAACCTCAAGGTCTTTCGGTCACTTCTGCACATGTGGACTTTGACAAAAAACTGCTTTAAAAACACATTTGCAGACAGATGTATTGCCTCTCACGGTGCTGGTTTGTGTGTTGCTTAGTGTCTATGTTTTTTGTTTTGTTTGGGGTTTTTTCTCAATTTTGTGATTAAATATGAATTTATTTTTAAAAGTTTGATATGTTTAAGTGAACACTGAAGAGTAGAGCTCGACTGGTCAGCAGTCCAACAAAAAGACAATAATACAAAGCATCCAATTTGAATTGAGTTTTATTTTTTTTTCCAGTTTACTCACAGTTTTGTTCTTTGATTTTATTAGTAGGAATGTTTGGATCTTGAAACATTGGAGACTTAATTATATGACAGAGTCATAGCTAAAAACACTAAAATTAAAATAATAAAGGACACGTTGCACCAGTTCTCTTGTTTTTATGCTATAAACTTAATAAAAAAAGGTTTCAATCTATCCCTAGGTTTGTGGCTTTTTAAATTGTTGAGTCAGACTTTATTTTAACCTTTTTAAAAATCTCTACAGCATTGTTCATGTTGTGACAACCTCATGCATTATAATATGCATCAAAACATGTTTTAACTCACATTTTATTCTCTGCACTGTCAATATCCAGCATGATGCAGAGCACATTATAATTTATGAGAACCTAGTGAGGACTTAAACCTTTGAACAACTATTCCTCCTTTCGTGCTTTAATGTCACCATATTATGTCTCTCTTTGGTGCTGCGTTGTCCTGACCCTAAGATGGCATCTCAAAAACGTTTGAATGTGTGCAGGACTGGAGTCTTGGTTTCTGCCACCATTTTCAGATGAATGTTTTACTCCATATGGAAGCTCATGGTCGGCACAAGACGTTTTTGTGACACTTAGAGAACAAGTGTGTCACTAGTTCTCTAAAATTTTGAACCTGTCAGAGGACAACAAAACCCTGCAGATTTTCAGCATGAAACAGCATTTAATTATTTGCAGAACGTATTTTACTGATTAAGAGATGTCTGCAGCTTTCAAAGCAAGTTAAAAACTAAGGTATATCATCTTTTTGGCCTTTTGTTCCCCATATGCTTCAATGAAACAAAATTAGTAACTGTTAACATACATCCTCCCTCAATGAGTAGAATTTTGTTGTAAATTTGCTTTTTCTGGACAAAATGTTCCCAGTAAAGCTCCTATGCTGCTCGCCAGGCCACTTATGGATGGCATTTAAATTAATCAGAAAGCCTCACTATTGCAAGTTGTGTTGCACAGATTCAGCTTTCTTCATCCATGTACTGAGCAGCTGGTCTGCCAAAAAGACAGGAATTTGTTTGTAAAGGGAGGTGTATGGCTCTATATATCCCTTTGCGTCCTAACACACAGAATTTCATCCCTGTCTTAAGGGAAAAAACTAAAATGGAGTTCAATAAAAATGTCAAAATAATTGCAGGATGAGAAATAGGATGTTGGAGAAAACAGCATTCTGTTAAGCTTTGAATTACCTCTAAAAGAAAATTAATATTTACTGAAATCGCTTGTAAAACATAAAATAAATCATGTTTTCAACTTTCTGAGTTTTAAGCTGGGCCAGCCTGCTTTTTTGTATAACGTATTTTGAAAAACATTTTATATTGTCCATCACTCTTGAATGTAGGCAGTCTGCCACATATTCAAATAGGAATAAACGCTGTAGTGCATTCAAAGGTTCATATTTATTCAGGCAACTTCTCTCCCTGCAGCTTGTTTTAGTGGTTGCCATGGCGACTCAGGTTGTTGATAGCTTTTGACTTGGTCTTTTGAACATGCTTAACTCATGTATGTTCTGGCACTGAAAACGTGGTTTCCTTGTGAGTTTATTAAATATTCAGTTGCATTCATGTCTGTGCACAACGTGATGACGTACTTAGGAGGTAGTTCAGCTGTGTTAGAGTAGGTTTAACCACAATGATAAACCTACTCTTGATTAGTGAGTTATGTTCTCACCTGAGTAAGAAGGATCCTCGCTGGATCCAAACGTTTTTCTGAGTTGGCTGTAAGTGTTTTTTTTTTTATTTAATTAATCCATTTTCATCATCATTCCACCATACCTGCTGTTGTTGCACTTTGGATGCTCCGCAACAATCACCAAATCGTGATGGTAACATCCAAACATGCAGGACACTGTTTGCTGAGAACTAACTCATGATGTAGTCTTTTACCAGTTCATGTTTTCATGTTAAGCTAAACAGCAAACGCAACTGTAACGTTTGTGAGGTGTTGCAGTTTCTGCCCCCTCATTAGCAGAATCTGCATACGGCTTTGCTGTGAGGTAACCAAAACACAGCTCCATCCTCAGAAGGCTCATGTGGCACATAATTAACCTACTACGAAATTAGCCTAAAGTCCTGAGAGTCTTCTTCAGGTCACAACTGCATCAAAGCTATAAATTTCTCCTTTGATAAGGGTTTTAATTCTGAGTGTTCTGCAGCCAGAGGTTCCTTTAAACAACATTAAAGCCTCCATGAGGAGCTGAAGCTGTTTGGAAATGAAAGGGAAACATAGATGCTTGCGACTCCGGGGTTGTGTGAGGAAGACGATGGCTGCCCCGTCTCTGGAAAAGTTGCAGTCTAACTCTGCAAAACTGCGGTTTGACTACAGCTCAGACGGGTTTGGACTGACCCAGGCTTTGGTTGCCGCAAGCTTGAGAACATTTACGGAGGCGTATGATTGATGTTAAACAGACAGTATTGTCATCTTGAGATCTTTGGCTCAAGTGTCACCATGAAGAACTGCTCTGGGATGTTCTGCAGAGGCAACACATCTGCTTTAGATCCACTTTGTGACGTTCTGCTCGCTCAGCAACTTTCCTTTTCTTTCTTTTGCTTTATAACACATCGGATAACTCTGACTTAAGCTCTGGATTAATCACACATCATTGTCAATCACTATAAACATTTAAGAAAAAGGATGCATCAGCTGTTTTTCCATTAATTTATTTGAGAATATTGCACCTTGGTTACATGCATCATCAAACTTCTGCCATATTTCTGACCTTTGTATTTGATCCCCGTTTGACATAAATAGTGAAGTTCATTTAAACTGGTTGATTAGTACAGACCCAGTTTCTAAACTTCACCCAAAAATGTTCAATAAGATTGGTGTGCTTTATCCATTTCAAACCCAGTTTTCAGTGTTATTGTGAAGATTCACCTGTTAAAATGCACTTTCACTTGTAAGACTATGTTAATGCTGCAGAACTTAATGCTCAAGTAGGATTTAATTTCTCCTTTTTTCTTAAAAATATTTTTATTAAAGTCAACCTTATAAAAAATATATAAGCTTTATTGAACAAATGCACCTATTGACACACAATATAAAACTGACAAAACAGTGCATCAAAATATGCAATACAAGGCTCTAGTTAAAAGTTTGTTGTTTTTTTTTTTTTAACAAAAATAAAAAAAAATTGGACTTTAAACAAAACCAACCACACTTCACATCGCAGCTCACTGAAGGCAACACAAAAATACTTACCAGATATATAAACTCATACACATAACTGAAGCAAAAGATAACAGTGACAGGCACATTCAGTTGGGCAAAACTTACAGGTTTGAAAAATAGGAAGGTTTTAACAAAAAATTGCCATTTTTTGTTAAAACCTTTGTGTACATCCTCCTAAAGTGTATTTTATTGTTTCGAGCTTTAAAAAAACATGATGTCTTTAACTCACAGATATATTGAGTGACTTTTTTTTTTGCTGAGAATAAATGCATTTTTATTTTGTAACTTTTTATGATCATTTTTATGTAACCACACTCAGTCTCCAGTGTGAACTTTGTGTTCCTGATGTACACAACGAGCTGAGAAAATTATAATTAGCTCCACCAATAGTGTGTTTGATGCCTGCTCCTTTGGTGTACAGTCACAATTCATAAAATACAGCAGTTCAGACTGAGGTTGCTTTGAAAAACCTCAGAAGTTTTAAATTTAGGATCCCAGATGGAAGTGGACTGGATCTGATTTGTATTGCTCAAATCAAACCCAGGCACATAAAAGGTCAAACAAGTGAAAAACAGTGAAAGTCCAAATAATAATATAGTCTGGGTTCTTGAAATCAAAATAAGAAAAATGTTTTAACATCTATAAAGGACCTCTGGTGGCTGGTAGTTGTATCTTACCTGACTGAAACCTGTTTTCACTTGATTTTCATGAAGTCTTTCTACCTCAAGAAGGATCAGTCACAATCTCAAAGACTGCATCCATTAATATAAATCACACTGAGGTTAAAAACCTCTTCCAGAGGTTTCAGGTCCTGCAGATGAACCTCAATAAACTTGAGATGTGTATCTTTGTTTTGTTGTGACTCAAGATTTGGATGTGCATCATACATCTGTAATAACTAACATTGGAATAATTAAACTGTAATTGTATCATATCTTTATGTTTTTCTTTTGAAATGAACCAGCGTTCTTTTCTTTCAGGGAAAAACAGGTCATTCTTACGTATCTATGAAAACATTTTATGTTTTCATATCCTGTCCGGTGCAAAAGTGCAGATTTGGTATTTCAGTGTAAAAATGGTTCAGTTTGTGGAAATGAATGATTTAACTGATCACCAATTATTTAAATTCTGCTTCAGATCTTTAATTTCACTCCAATGGGAAGGGTTGGGGTTAGAATAACATCCCACATAAAGATGCTATGAGTGAATCAAACAGGTAGGGCCAACACCTGAGAACACACAAACACACACGCATACACATGTCCCCATCTGGCCAAATCTGATAAAAAAATTATCATCTAAAAGTTTACTGCTTGTTAGGCAAGTTTCAAATGATCTCCTGCTATAGTATGTTAGGCCTTTAGAACTCCACCAGCATAATAATAGTAGTTCATTAGAGGCAACATTATCACTGACATATCTGGTTAAGATAAGTTTGATTTATTTGACCTAAATGCCAAAGATAATGTGAAGGCCGGTTTAAATGTAGGTGCTCATTACTCTTTCTTCTTATGCTAAATAAATTGTCTACTGGAAGGCTGCACATTCACCAAAACTCATTTATGAAAGCACTAAAGTGGTAAAAATTGACATGAGAATCAACATTATTCAAGTTTTTGCACACATATTTGAATAATCTCCTCAGAGGGCAGGTGTCTCAAATGCGAGTCCTTGAGGGCCAGGACCCTCCAACTTTTAACTGTGCGTCATTTTCAGCAAACCCAAGTCAAAGAACTGGGTCAGAAATATCAACAAGTCATTTTTCCAAGTCGAATTTGTAGCTTCCCCCTCCAATTCAGAATCAAGGCTCATAATCATTTTCTTACCAAATCCATAAAATCTAGGTGACTTCTAACTTTGTAGGTTAGGATTCCAAACATGTATTTTTTGTCAATAGGCCTAATAAACTAATAGTTTAACATTAAATTATTGTCCCAAAAAAATAATGAATGTGATTGTGAAAATTCCCATGATTAATTCAGATCTGCCCCTCAACAAAACTACAGCAGAGACTGCAATCAGCCCACTGAGAACTGGAGGGGACAAGTTTTACTGATGGGCACTCTTTAGTAAATACATTTTAAACTGTCTGATGACATTAAATGAGGTGAAATCTGAAACCTGAATATCTCATTGCTGGAATAACAGTAATGTAAAATGTGTTGGGTATTTTTAGTTTTTTTTTTATCTTTTAGAAACCAAACGTTTCTCTTTGTGTGTGCTGCAGGTTAGGTCAGGGCAATTTCTCTCATTGTGCTTAAGAAAGAAGATTTAAGCAGGAAACAATGCCTGCTCCACTGCCAAGGTCTGAGCAGAACAAAACAAACAGCCTTAATGGGCCGAGGGAGGTTGTTGTTTCTGAGTCCAAACCACAAACACAAAAAACCATCATCAAGCAGGCAAAAGGGGACATTCATTTCTTCATAGCAGCAGTAAAGTAATACCTCACCTCAAGTTTAGATTATATAAAAAAACAAGTCAGCTGACATGTCACTAAAACACATACATTCATAGATTATGTTCAGAGCCTCTGTTGGTGTCCAGAATCTGAATGCAGGTTTGCAGATGATGCAGTCGTGTTGCCTTGTGACGACTGACTTTTTATTTATTCAGTCAGTCGTCAAATAACTAATTATCGATACTTCAAGACAATTTAAACAATTTTACTGAAAAGGTACAGGCAGAAGCACAAGACTTATATTTATGCTTGTCCTACTCGTGAAATTAAGCTAAATTACCTTCACAAATCAATAAATTCTATAAAAAACCCCAAATCATACCACTACGTATATATAAATCACTAATCAGAAACATTAAAGGAAAGAAAACCGTCCATGATCAAACCAGACACAATACAACTTGAAGTTACGTTCTCTTTTGTCCATCAAATATTTTAAATTTTTAGCAATTTTTTTGAAAATGCATAATGGCACTCTTGTCTGTCCATGCTTTCATTATTCCATAATTTAATTCCAACGACAGCAAAATGTCTTCTTTTTGTGTCTTTTTAGCTTGTTGTTTTGTAAATTTATAAACATATCGCAAATCATATTTGGATCCATATTATGTAAAACAAATGCTGAACTACAGCTGGCAGTAAACTTAATTTTGCTCTTATTTTTGCATTATTATAGAAAGCCTTATTGTTTAATATATTTCTAGAACTATACAGAATTGTAATTGTTTTTGATTTGTTTTTTTATTTTGTGGCATACTGAGTGATAAATTATTTAAATGCATTTGAGTTTAGAAAAGAACAGCAGGGATGTTTGCTTTGGCTCTATGTGAAAGATGCCCAGAGGTGTTTTCATTATGAAGACACAACTTTAAAGACACGGTTTGGATGCT
The DNA here is from genome assembly GCA_903066825.1 of Alfaro cultratus. Taxonomy (NCBI): domain Eukaryota; kingdom Metazoa; phylum Chordata; class Actinopteri; order Cyprinodontiformes; family Poeciliidae; genus Alfaro; species Alfaro cultratus. The sequence continues at coordinate 79,050 of CAEFZX010029288.1, forward strand.
TCAGGTGAAAAAAATAAAGGAACTGAATTAATTTATTTACCTGATAAAACGTTTAAGCATTTTATTATTATTATTTTCAATTTGACAGTTTTCTCTGCTTCTCAATAGATATTTTGACACTTTTTAAAGAACTGACTGACCATTTATTTACAAATTACCATATTATAAAAAACAAATATGCACATTTATGTGTGTGGTTTTTTTTTACATATACAAGTAGGAAAAAACAGTTTATTCATCCATTTCTCCATTCATATCCTGGTAAGAAAGTGTTAAAAGCTTTAGTATGAGAAGAAATTAAAGAACTAGCTGCTCTAAAGTGAATGCACTTACCACGTTTTCTCTGCTGTTTGCTGTTGTGATTTTTATGAATTTTCTCCATAAACACTGTGGTGGAAGAATGTGAAGCTTTATAAAATATGGACAGCCAATCTTTCTCAATCACATACACAGGTGTGGAAGTAGCAAACAATTTACAATCTGTATACAAACGCAGTTGTAATCCCTCCCTTTGACCTCCGTGCTTCTTCTCTTTCGCTGCTGAAGACACAGCAAGTTATTACTTATGATGTCTGTAGGAAATGGCAAAGGGCTAAATGTCACAATCCACAGCACCAGCGTGGAGAATCTGTTTCCTGCATTAAAAAAAAAAATACAAAAACAGTCGGCCCGGGAGTTGGCAGCATTTCGATGGAGCTGTGCCTGAAGTTTTACAGCAGAACTACACAGACTGCATTCGTCCAAACTGGAATTCCAGAAACAAAATGCAGCAACATGTTAAAGGCAGGCAAACTCATTAAAACCATTAGGCAATTATGGGCTTCTCACTGGCAAATGACAGGCATTTAACCACAGTCCGGTGACAGATCCACCACTCTGCTAACACCTGGTGGAATTTTGAAGCTGAATAGTCTGCAAAGAGACTCCACTTCACTCGTCTTTCACCCTCCTGACAGGCGTGCTTTAAATGCAGATAGGAAACAACAGTCACGTACAAATAAATGGCACCTTTTAAATATGGAGGAATGTACACACTTGGCAGCTGAAGGAAGCGCAACATTTTTCAGCAAAAGATGGGAAAAAAATGCTTATTGCCTCATTGTCCCAATGCTGCTTTATTGGCTACTTCAGTCGCCAGTTTCCCTTTGGATTTTCCCATGCCCCCACTATCTTTTCTCAAGTCTTAATCTTTTCATTCTGTCAGGCCTGCTCTCGGCAGCCTCTGCGCCTTTTCCAAAGGTCTGGGCTTCATGCTAATTGTCTCTCAATGGCACGGTCACCTCCCACCTACATAATGCACCTTGTTTCCTCCACTCAGTCTGGGCCGCGCCGTTTTTCTCGCACATTTAAATTCTGTAGGGAGGCGGACTGTAAAACGCTGTGCCTCGGGCTACGGTGAGGCAAAGCAGAACAACCGCACTCAAAGAAATATTTACTTCCCTTTCTTTTCTATTAAAAGTTCTGGGTGGGATTGTGGGCGGGGCGTTTTGAAAGATGACTTGAACGTGAGATCTTTAATTTCTCTTCAACATTCATTGCAGCGCTACTGAATCCAAGGACTTGCACAAGTATTCACAATCCATGACCTTTGGCAGACTTAATCACACTACGACCATAAATATCTGCATGTTTTATTGTGATTTTATGTCATAGAAAAACACAATTGTGAATAAGTTTGATGTGAAAAAATAATATTTTATTTGAGTTTTTCACTAATAAAAGTTTGAATATATTTAAATTAATACTCCGAAATAAATTGTCAAATGTTACCTTAGTAAATTAGTCAACCAGTGGTTAACTTAATTTTACATAATTCTGTGAAGGCATCATGGGTCGCTAGAGGACATTAGTCAGTTAACTGGTCAAATCAGCTCAAGATTTAATAATTTCACCAGCCTGAGAAATGCTTTGTGAAGAGAAAGCTAACACTGCACGTAATCTTGAACATATCATGTGCATTATGAAACTTGGTAGTGGAAGTGTCATTCTGTGTGGATGCTTTTTTTTAGGAGGAGATGATTACAAGACAATCCTGGAAGGAAAACTGTTAGAAGCAGAAAACACTGAGGTCCACCTTCTAGCAGGGCATCAACCATGAACCGACAACCAGACCTACAGCAGCTATTGTGTTAGAATGGCCCAGTCAAAGTCCAGACCTAAATACAAATTACACTCAACAAAAATATAAACGCAACACTTTGTTTTTGCTCCCATTTTTCATGAGATGGACTCAAAGATCTACAATTCATTCCAGATAAACAATATTACCATTTCTTTCAAATGTTGTCCACAAATCTGTCTAAATGTTTGATAGTGAGCACTTCTGCTTTGCTGAGATAATCCA
>CAEFZX010029291.1:0-23149 GCA_903066825.1 Alfaro cultratus
AGAAAGAAAGAAAGAAAGAAAGAAAGAAAGAAAGAAAGAAAGAAAGAAAGAAAGAAAGAAAGAAAGAAAGAAAGAAAAAGCTGTTTCTGTCAGTGCCATGATTAAAAGATTTATGGGACTTGAAGTGGAGGAGGACTGATTCTTCCCACAGCCCTTCTTCCCTTTGTCTCCTTTGAACTTGGGAGTGTGTTGACAGGCTGGGGGAATTTTGGTTAAACCAGACTCATCGCAGATACGAGGTGCGGCTCCGTCTTTGAATTAGCTGGTTGTAAAGCTGACTCCGAGGGGAGAAGGGAGGAGAGAGGCGGCAGAACGGAGGAGGTGAAGACAGAGCGCTGGGAGGCGGGGATGAGGCACAGAAGAGCGAGGTGTGGCGGGGGGAACGTGTGGAATACAAAGGAGGGGTGAAAAAGAAAGGAAGTTAAGCCGTCTATTAGTATCAGCAGTGTGCAGAGATTGGGAGAAGGTGCTCAGGAAGTGAAGAGAAAATCTAACCGTGTAGCTTCAAAATCACTTCCTGTGTTTACACTAAACGCCACTCTGTTGGAGCTCTGAATTTACAGACAGTTTTTTGCCATTTGAGGATTCTCGCTCCCCGACTCCACGGATCTGCTTCCTCACCGTTCATTGCTCCGTTCCGCGGCTCAGCACACGCACCGTAATACGCGGAGCGTGCAGACCATGACAAATCACCATGCATCTCCCACGTCTCTGCATGTATCCCTGAATATTTCATAGACGGCACACAGCAGACGTCGTTGTGAGGCGCATGAATTTTTGATGCGCTCTGTTTCCCCTTGCGTTCCGGTGGCCGTGGCGACGGCGGGCGCTCGCACGCATCGGGCCTATAGCGGCTTCTGCCATTTTTTTGTCTGTTACGAGGCATGACGTTTGAGCCGCTGCTCAACTCTTCGCTTAATGGGGGGAAACAAGTCACAGTGCTGTACAAACGACAGCCGGATGATCAGTGTGTCTGTGTGCAGGTGGCTAATTAGCGAGGCTTTTGAATTTTTTTTCCTCCTCCTTCCCCTAATCTCTCATTTCAGCGTCTCATAACTCTCGACAAGCTCCTTTTAACTACATCCTGGTACTGTTAATCAATTTCACCCGAAATTACAGAGAAACAAAGAAGGGAAGAATTTGCAGCGCTTTGCAACAATATTTATGTCTTGTGAACCTTTTCACGTTTTGTTACATGACAACCATAAAGTTCACTGTATTTTAATGAGATTTTATGTAATAGAGCAACACCAACCATCCCATTGTGAAGTGAGAGCAAAGGATGCACGGTATTGCGTATTTCTTTCAAACAAAAAACTAAAGGGTAAGTTTCTGCTTAGCTCCTGGAGCTAACTCTGTCCTTAGGTCTTTGAGGGTATCTATAGTCTGATACTTTTGACCAGACCTTCTGTAAAATATCATAAGATCTGACTGGTTGGACAGCATAAAATGAACATTGATTTGCCACAAATTCCCTATCAATATGCTTTCATCAAACCCGTTCCATTTCTGACTATGTTCAGTGTCGTTCTCCTGTTGGAAGAGGAATATCTACCCCATGTTCAAATCTTTCGCTATCTCTGAAGGGTAAAGCACATCAGCAGCACTGGATGACACATGTTGCTCCTTATTTCGCCTCCTTAACTTTCTATTATCCTCAGCTGTGTCTAGCTAGCGGTTATAGTCCTGTTCTCATATTGACCATTAATGCATCTGATGAAAACACACACAGCTGAAGACAGGTAACTTTTTTTTCTTTTGGCTGACTTAAGCATTATGCGTCTTTATTTTTTTGGCTAAAAACGTCACCTGACGCATGTCTGCTGATGTCCAAGATTCCACAAATTTAGCTTCATCCATCTTTGCAACAGGTTTCTCCAGGTTCCATATGCCTGCTGAACATGCTGCTGCCAACCTTGTGCAGAGATGATGTGCTCAGGATGTTAATTTTCTGCAACAGACGTGTCTGCATCGACATCAGATTGTCCGACTTCAGTCTCATTTAAAATTTTAGATAAAGGCCAAAGTTGAATGTACGCACGACTTAATCCTTTCCACATGTTTTCCGAACCTGAGCTGTGGATGTTTGCATCTCCTCCAGAACTGCCAAATATAAATGTGTCCTGATAAGACTTTAAGATGTGCCACTTGCTGTCATTGTTTTTGGATCATAGACGGAAGTGTTCCCCAAGAAATGTTCGAATCTTCTCCATCACTTTACCTCTGACCTGTCTGACATATTCCTTGACTTTCATGGTGCTATTTGTTCACAAAACGCCTCTCACAAATCTGAGCAGAACAGTAGCCTTTCCACTGAAACCAACTTGTTTACTGTTGATTTCTAAGGGCAGTTTCTTACATTGGATTTTATTTAGGGGTATTGTGCAGGTTTTTTTTATATGTATCTATTTTAATAAAAAATTGGAAATCATATATCTTTTCCGACTATTTCCCTACTTTGTGTTCGTCTTTGCCATAAAATAAAAAAAAAAAAAAAAAGAAGTTGCAAATTGATGCAACGAAGAGTCACTCAAATGAGCGAATTCACATTGGCAGAGTGACAGGCTGTGAATGAACATGAGACATGACTGCAACATATTTCCAAATGTCAAACTATTCAGCTTTTCTCACGATGCGCCAGCTTCGCTCGTCGTCACTACCACATATGGTGTGCTCTTAAACCACACACTGCTTGTTTCAGATTAAAGGCAGATTAGAAAAGGGGCTTGGTAGGGGATGAGTGGGGGGTCCCAAATTAATCTGGATTACCAGCAGCCTCATACCTCCCTCCCCCGGTCATGTCAATTCCCTGGAGAGTGAAAAGCCTGGTTGCGATGGCATTTGCACTGACCCATTTGCAGCAGTGGTCGACCGTTGCAAGTTTGAAATATGGAATATGAATGAGTGCCTCCTCCTCTTAAGTGCTTCCATTAGAGATCACTTAAGGGGCCGTGGTCCATTATTGAGAGGTTGCAGGGGGGTGTGAAGCAGCTCTTTCTGAAGCCAGGAGTGCGGGTTAAGTATGTATATTAGTTGGACTGTGGTTTCTCTAAAGCACCGCGGTCAACGTGCGTCCGAAGTAGAAACGGTTTACAAGAAATCATTTACCAGTTACAGCCTTTGTCTGTCTCTAGGAATTAGGAGCCACGAGACAAGAGTTTCTACTCCCCTCCCCACCTCCACATAGCCATTACCCGTTGGAGAAGCTGTTATGTAGCATCTAAGAGGTTATTAGGATCGCTGAATTTAGCCAGAGGATGAGCTGAAAGTGCAGCTGCAAATGGTTCCATTTGACATGACACCATTCCTTTCGCACTTCGGCGAAACCCCGCTTCACCTTCGACTTCAATCATGACATTTGTCACGTACACACCAGTGGTTCGCAGGTTTGCGTGTGTGACCAAAATATCTTTCGACTGCGAGAGCAAAGGCGATTTTGTTTCCATGTTTGATTTCCTTGCTTGCTTGTAATCATTACATTCATTTTTGTTGGTGGAGTGGGGGGATCAGCTTAATCCGTCCTCCTGGTGCACATTTCAGCTCGTCACGGTGAGTCAGGCACATTCAGCTTCTCTAAATGGCTATGGCACATTACACTTTGTGTCTGACGTGGCTGACCTCAAAGTAAACAAAGTTGTTTTATAATGCAATTGAAAAATAAAAATTTACACAACATGGTAACGCTATCATTTCTCTAAAAGAGTGGCTTAGAAAAGAATTAATTCCCTCAGCAGTGTTAACGAGGCAACTTGTACCGTTGTTTTCAAGACAAAGATGACATTTTAATGCATATCAAAGTAATCCTAAAGTTACCTTCAATTGAGACTTAGCTTTGGCCTCAACAATTTGCACGTGTTGAACATGCACCTAAAGTGAAATGGAGTTACTCCTGATCAGGGCTTTAGTTTTCAACCTGAAGAACAGGGTATATTTTCTTCTTTCACTTTTTGTCAACAGAACAGCCAGGGGGAGAAAATTCTCAACCTATTCTAACCGATCGATCACCAGAAAAGAAATGCTAGTTTTTGTAAAGGATTACAGAAAGATGCTGAGAGAAGATGTGGTTATGGTTTTAGGTTTCAGGAGAGACAAGTGATCCTTTTTACGATTACTATTACATCCTGATCTTTGTAGTCCTCACTTCATTCTTAAACTACAGTTGAAATTCCTTACAAATTGCAAAATACATGTTTTTTTACATGTAAAAATTGCCTAACGCATTGTGGCTTGTAGTGATAAGATGCCTAAGACCATTTAATATTCTGTAATTGCTTTGTCTTTGATTTGAAATAATGTTGACGTTCTGTTTACCTGCAGAGCTGCGTAACACCCACTGCTCTTGCTCAAAATATGTGGGTCACTGCGTCTGGTCCTGGAATAAATAAATAATTACAATTCAAGGCTGCCTGGGGCTCCTTTATGATTATAATCCATAACAGATTTAAAGATCTAGCACATGATATTAGTAAATCTGGGCTTCTTTGGACAAATATCCGTGGACCTTGCTATTATTTTTCACTGTCCCTATTAAAAAAATATGGCAAATTTTGCAATTTGACACACTCATATGTCTTCATTAAATAATGAAAAGCTATAATTTGTCTTGTAAAGTAGTAAATGGTGTATTTTGTAGTTGGTTTGAGATGGATTTTATTTAAAGATGCAGCTGTTGTTTAAGATAGACAATTTTACTGCATTTGTAGATTACAGAGAGATTTAGCTCTTGATCATTTATGAGAATTAAAAAAATAAAATATTTTATTGTACAGATTGATACATTTTCAGCTCATGCAGAAGGCAAGAGAAGTGTTTTCATATTTAGACCTCTTGAAATTGGCATCAGCTAAAATCAGTATCAGCAGGTCAGATATTTATAAAATTTTGTGAACTCTGATCAGCGCATCAACAATGTTTGTCACTGGAATTTAATATTCATTAATGGGCTAATTTTATTCACAGTCATTTTACCCTTTGGTTTTCCAATTAATTTCCCATCACTGTTTTTATTTTAGACCTTTTTTTCCCTCACTTGCAACTTAATTTTCTCCATGAACGATGATGTCCATTTGATATTCGTGTTTACACCGTAGTAGCTTTCAAACTGACAAATAGTGAACAGTTTCTCTGGCAGAAGAACATTTTTAAAAATGTAATCTACAGCAGCCCGAAGTTAATTGCTGCCAGCAATTTTTGCTGTAATGAACTTGCAGTTATGTGTAATTCAGTCTCATTTCTATCTTTATAACAGAGGTTTGCACACAGTCCAGTGTATGTCTGTGAAGGGGCTCTTCAGTGCAGCCAAACAGGATCTACTTTATCATTAATGCAACATGACTTCACAATTAGCTTAAAAGCTCAGAGAAATGCTCAAGGTCTCCTGGTTTGTGCCACTTTGGGGAACTTGGAAAGCTGAAAGCCATTTCTTTTAAAAAAAGCAGATGACATGAAGGAAAAAGATATGCCACCAAACAAAAACTTTGATGTGCAGTCAGACATCAAAACAGCATGGTCAGACCATAGTGGTCAGGAAACTGAAAGAAAGAGAGAATTGTTCTGGATGAAGTCAAAGGTGAAACTGGTCACCGCTCATTGTTCTAAGTATGTATCATATCGAATTTTCATTCAAAGCTTCATCTATTGTTTAAACCCAATATACTGCAAATAAAGCAAACTGAAGTAGCCCAGCAAAGTCCTTGAATGTAATATTTACCAGAGCCATAAAATCATGACCACTCGTCTTTGATTAGGCTGTTTTGCACAATCTGTGTTACTCAAAAGTTTAACGTGTCCTGACTCATAATAACTGACATTGATTTAGTAAAGTTGTGAAAATGTTTGTATAATGGGTAATTTGCTCCCCACCCAGCCAGCTAGGTGGCCCCCATAGGGCATAAAAGAGGGCAGGCAACATGGGTCCCAAAAGGGTTTGTCCACGGTTTCCATGGTGGCCCTACATGGGTTTTCCCAAGTAGATTTTAATGGGCTTTAACTGGGTTTTCAGTGGGGCCCATGTGGTTAACTTACATGAGGCCCATCTGTGGCCCAATAGGGTGCTTTCAGGAATATTTACCTGGGTCCCAATTGGGTCTGAACTGGGCTAGAATATGGGTAACAAGTGGGTTTGCTGGAGGTCTCCATGGTGGCCCTTTGTGGGTTTCCCCAGACAGATTTTAATGGGCTTTAACTGGGTTTTCAGTGGGGCCCAGAGGGTTGACTTACATGAAGCCCATGTATGGCCCAAATATGTGCTTTCAGGAATGTTTACTGGGCCTTAATAGAACTTCAACTGGGCTACCATGGGTAGCAAATGAGTATTTCCACATTTTCCATGATGGGCCCATATGCTTTAGCATAGTAATCTTTTACAGGCCCTGACTGGGTTTTCAGTGAGAGCCAGATGCCTTAATCCTGTAGGAACAATGGGGTCATTCTCACCTAACCTTCAAGTGAATTACACTCATAAACATGCAATCTAAAACAAACCAGAGTCCTAAAATGCTTTACTACAAAGTTTATTTAAAAAAACAAAAGAAAAAAAACGAGATGAAACATTTCTTTTGGTCAAGGCTTTTTATTTGGTAATCAGAAGTTATTTTATACCTCAGCAATTATTAGAACTTCCTTAACATAGCAAATGGTGCCACAACAAAAAATGCACTGATAAACAAAAAAAAACAAAAAATACCAAATTGTCCATATGACATTTTTGAAAACAAACTTGTTTACTGGCACAAACATGCACACACATAAATCTTTCACAGTACCTTTTTGTATAACATTTGAGAATAACCTACATGCTGCATGGATGCTTAGACTTGAAAGCTCTCATATTATTGGAACCGTCCGCTAACTCTAACCCTATGTGAATAAAACCAAAATTTGAAGTCTCAGTTTTTAACCTAAAAGATTACTAAAAATAAACAAAAGGCATATGACAACCAAAATAAATTAACAAATGTTTAAGGAAAAAAGGTGAAAAGAAAAGTTACTCTCACCATAGAAACTGATATTTACCATACACAACATCAAAGAGACGCAGGTCCCTGAACTTTTGTTTCCCATGTCGGCCAAAAAGGTTGAACTGGACTGCCAATTCATAAGACATCAGGAATCGCATAGCTCATCGTATTGCGTCATCTAAGGACGATCCTCCAATTTCTGCAACCATGGCAACCTAATGACAATTGCAAGACAACATTTGAAAATCAGGATGCATGGTACATTTTGTTTTTATTAATCAATTTGTTATTGTTTCACACATACGAGGGGGTACCCAAAAGTTTCCAGAAAAGTTGTTTTTGAAGCGTGTATTTTTTGTACAAAATTCCTTCAATCTCCTTCAAAGTACTCTCCTTTAGCGGCAATACACTTGTCCAATCTCGTCTACCATTGTTCGGAAAATTTTTTAAACTCATCTACTTTGATGTCTGCAAGCGCCTCTGTCGTTTTCCTCTTCACCTCCTCCACTTCGGCGAAACTCTTCCCCTTGAGGTTCCTCTTCATTTGTGGGAATAAAAAAAAGTCACTGGGAGCCATAACGGGTGAATAGGGTGGGTGGGGCAAGACAGCCATGCCGTTTCTTGCCGTGAAAGTGGTCACTGAGATGGCGGTGTGGGCTGGGGCTTGTCGTGGTGGAAAAGCCAATCACCAGACTGCCACATTTCGGGCCTTTTTCGCCGCACACTGTTCCGCAACCTCTTGAGAACCCCCAAGTAGAAAAACCTGGTTGACGGTCTGACTTGTTGGAATGAATTCCGAGTGCACAATCCCTTTTGCATCGAAAAAACAAATGACCGTTGTCTTCACATTGGACTTCACTTGACGAGCCTTAATAATAATTTTAGAAAAAAATGTTGGGTCTGTTTCGGCATGCTCTTTTGTGGCACGGCATGTTTCGATGCGACGCATAATGGAAAAACGACGGCTGGACAAAACAGCTCTTGCAAGAAAATTTACTGCTGGTAGACAAAACCTTCCGCATCAACGCCGCATGGCACACTGACTGAGAAGACGTGGTTAAACAAATAACTAGCAGCAGAATCGCGTATTCCGAAAACTGCGTGCGCAGCAGCGTCATTCTGGAAACTTTTGGGTCCCCCCTCGTATATAAAGCTTATATGCTTAATTTTATACATGGACAACATGGCAATTGTTAATGTATGTATCAATTTAAGGTAGGCCTGTCACAATAATTTTTTCCGGACAGTAAATTCCCAGAAGTTACTCTGATTAAATGTTTTGAGACCATTTTCAAATAATATAATAGTAAATAATGCAAGAACACATTCTCAAAGATTGATAAACTTTAAATTTGAATGAACAATGAGCACTGCAACTGGAAGACAATTTAAATATCCAATTATGAAGTCTTTGTAAACAAATGTGGATAAGAAAAAGTTACAGCTGAACCTATGAAAACCAATAGGGAGGAAAGTAAAATAAAACCCCCAGTAATTAATTTAATTAATTTAAAGTAGGACTGTGGCAAAATCTACAGTAAAGCACACAAGTATTAGCATTTTTTCCCGAGTAATTTTCCATTCTTACAAATATGTTGTTCCTTTAAGCCCTGAAGGATAAGGAGGAAAAAGTAAAGCAAGGAGAACCAAATTGGTAAAGGAATAGAGAGCAGCTCAAATGACAACTAGGAAGACAGAAGATTTAGTTGTGTGTCACAGACGTCCCTGTTCCACACTACCTTCTACGTCGCTTTTCTGGGATATCACCTGTTTGAAGATCCGATGTTGCTTCTGCCCTTGCAAGCTTTCATCGTGCTTCTCCATAGGAGTCTTTAGAAAAGATTTTTTTTTAAAAGTATTAACACATTTGTAAATCTAAAGCTGACATTTTCAAAATTTTCATACAAGTAAATGTTTGTCACCTGCATTTCCAAGGACATGCAGTAGCATGTCTTCCATGAGCCATCTGGCTGTAGTTGTTGCTTTACTGCTTTAGTGACATTTATACCAAGGCCTGCTGGCCAGAAGCACTGAACCTTGTTTTAATCTGTAAACCAACATGATGGGATAATATCCACCAACTTCCTTCCCTCTGTTGACTCTCCACTGAATTCCACGACGCTGGAAGTTCATATTAAGTCAATTAGTGGTCATGTAACTATGAATGTACTTAAAATTGCTTTTTTCTACAGATTGCTTAATTTCTCCAGCCAAATATGAAAGCACAATGACAAAATTACTGTTAAGCTTATTTCTAATTACCTTAGTATCATTTAAGGAATTATTGATTCGATCTTTTAGAGTGGCTAAAGCAATAACTTAACCGTTGTTAAATGACTCATCTTTCAGTTCATACTTTAACTCTAAAGGTTAACATTCATGGGGTACCACTCTTAAGAAGCTCAAATGGACTTGTGGTTTATGTTGGCCATGAGTAAGGAATTTCCAAAGTGTTGCTTAGATTGCCTTACTACTTTACTAGCGAAAAATGCGGTACAACAACAAAAGGGCTCCGACTGTTTTGAGGTAAATTGGTCTGTGTTCAGATACTAAACAAAGAAACTTTGTGAAGAAAACGAACAGCTGGTTTAATTAATGAGACCGCTCACATTTTCAGTTTGCTTCTTATCATATCAAACTCTGTAGAGAAGGTGGGTGACACCTCCAGAAGGCTCAGCGTAATTGAAATAAAGACAAGGCTCAATTGGTTTAACCTCACAACTGGAGACATTTCTAGCCTCCCAAGTTGGATAAAACTTGCTTAGAATCAATTCTGCTCCTGCAGGTGAGAGCACTTTGAGGAAATACTTTACTTCAAACAATTCAAGTATAAACTTTTAGATATATGGCATTCAAGGTTATAAACAAAATGGTAAATGGTAAAATAGTAAGTCATCATACTTACTGCACCAAGTATTAAGTTTTGTCAAAACTTTAAAATCAATGACATTGTGAAGTTTTTGAAAAAATAAACTACTCATCACTCAAGCTGGATGGCATTAAGTTACCCTCCTGTAATAAAGAAAATAATATCTGTGTCTTTTAACTATGACGTCACGTAAATCCCAAATTAACCAGGTTTCTAGGATTTAAATTTGTCACCTGTGGAATATTGCCAAAACAATGACTCAATGCAATTCCTTAATTGGAAAACTTTTTTTCAACCAATTTGAATAATGAACGGATCTTGACTATACTGTTAGATAACTAGAATTAATTGTAATGTATGTATTATTTGATCTGAATTGACATTTTTGTGTAAAGTGTCTTCAGATGACACGTTGTAAACCGGCACTATGTAACTGACTTGAATTGAACTGGTTTAGCAGAAACCGAAGGTCCGGCATTTCTGTGCAGCATCTGCTTATTCGTTGTCTGCATCACGTTCTTCTTCTTCAACACTTGCGCACACTCTGGTGAGTTCCAAGGGTGTTGCAGAACCGACACAGACTCAAATGAGTCAACCAACCATGCTCACAGGCATTCAGAGTAATTTAAAGTGACAGAGTAACTCAAAAGTAACCCAAAGTGCACAGCTTTGTGAAACCACAGTACGTGGAGAAAAGTGACAAACGCATAGAGTGAACATGACATGAACACACAGACAAGTTCCAGACAAATATGACGAGTTAAAAGAAAATATGGACAGTCTTTGGACAGTCTTTTCCCCCCTTTGGACAGTCTGTCCAAAGGGGTAAAAGTTATCTGAAGCACCTGTGGCTGGTAATCCTACCATTTTGGACTGTGCTTGAAAAACTTGAAAGCATTCTATAAAATTCACACAGTATGCTGTGATACATTTAACAAACCATTTCCCCACATTTTTAGCTCTTTTGCCCAAAATGTTTGAACAAATTTGCTTTGTGCAAATATTTAGGGCGACACATTTCTTGCTTAGTCTGATGGAATGTCATTGCCATAACTCTACTCTCAGTTGATGTAATATTTATAGTTCACTATTTTAGCCACTCCTGAGATTTTATATGTAAGAAAATGGCAAAAAGAAGATACAGTAACTAAAACTTAAACTTGTACAAATAAGGCGGGATGCAGAATCAAGCTAATCCTACCGCCACATGCAGCAGCCGGGACGACAATAGAGACCTGCAATAAAGACTGGTATCTTTATAACACCAAGTCTCCATATTAAACACCAGTAGCTACTAGCTATGTACATGCCGATTTCTTTTTTTTTTTTCTTTTTGGGTTTTTTTGGCTGCATGTCAGAGGGAAAAAAAGCTCTTATCACAAATGCAAACGTGAAGTTTGCTAAACTCTGTAGGGATGCACTTCGGTCAGATGAGACTAAAATAAGCTTTTCAGCAACAAACCTTCCAGTTGGGTCTAGAGCAAAAAAAAAAAAAAAAAACTGTTAAAAAGGAGAGATGGATTTGTGATGCTGTGGGCCTGCTTCTCTTCTAAAGGCGGTGGGAACCTTGTTTGAGGGCGTGGCATCAGAGAGTCTTTGAAAATCCAGGGCAATTTTTAGTTTACAATCTGGTGGAATCTGTAAGAAAACCGAAAATGGGATGTTTTGTTTGACAGGGCATTTTTCAAAAAAAAAAAAAGAGACCAAATTAGAGCAGTCTTCTAAAACTCTGCAACAAATTCACAGAAAATCCAAAAAACTAATTATTGTTTTTGTTTATAAAACTATGACACAACCAATTGTATTTCTTTTTTTTTAACAGTAATTTATTTGAAGTCCAAAGCCACACTGCTATGTACTTTGAGTCGGGTGCCTGGCTGTTTTTGACTCAGTGTGACTGAAAAGCTTGTGGAAGACGCCAGCAGCTGAAACCCTGGGAGCAGCACCGACACGGTGGGGTTATCTCCCCCCCTCTCAGACGCATAGGTATAGATGAAAGGGAATGGAAATTGCCCTGCGAGTGAAACAAAAGCCTCCTCATCCGTTTGCGTCAAATCAAGCCGACGCTTTGCAGGATGCTCAGCTGAGCAGGAAGGCTCAGTCAGCAGGGTTCTCCTGGTGCTCCTCTCTGCCTACCCGCCTGTTTCGTCTCTCCTGCCCACCAGACTGACACCTAAAGTGGCACTAATTGGCATGGGCTCTGACAGCTATCCAGTGTGCCTGCGAAACTTTTAATGACACAACTTACACCCAGCAGCACCCAGACTATATTTCCTGTTAAAGAAAAGGCAATAAAAAAAAAAAAATACACACTCAAGCTGTGTGCACCATAGCAGATTGTCCTTTTGCGCTTTCTTTTTCCTTGCTCTTGCTGAAAAACAGGCGCACCAGCCTACACTGACAGACTCACTTACCCTGTGAAGCACAGATGGGTGCTGTCTGGCAGAGATGATGCATTAACCTAATCATTTATTTTTCATACTTGTTGATTAGAACTGAAATATGCGTGTGTAAAATGGTCTGAAAAATGGAACATTGTCATGAAATCCATTAAAACTCTTATTTTCCGGCTGCCTAGTTGTTTTTTTTTCTTCTTTTTTTTTGCGCTGTGGACCATCAGATTAAGAAGCAGCTGGAGCATCAGCAGAGATGAATCAACTTAAGGCTTAGTCTGACCTGACCAGTGAAAAAGAACAAAAAAAAAGAAATCCATTCTGTTTAAAATAAATCTCTTTCTCTTTGGTGTGGAGACTGTTACTGAGTGAAGGACACTTAGCAGTGACATGCGGTGAGGTACAAGCGCAGATGTTCAACTCAAAGTAGTGACTAATGTTTCTAATGTTTAGACCTTAACTGAAACATTTTTTTTATAAGTATCATGCTTTCATCAATTACCGGCCATTGCCTTCCTCCACAATTCTGTTCAAATGTTATCTGCCTTTAGTACTGAGTCTGGGATTTCTCCCGTTGAATCAGCCAACACAAGGGCTGTTTCTCTGCTGTTTCAGAACTGTAGTTTGCCACAGTCATAGTTTGGCAATGGCAGCGGAGGAAGCGAACAAAGCCTTTCAGTCCTTGTTGGCCACGCTTCCAAATATTGAACTTTAAAGACCATTCCATTCGGCATGTCTCGCTTCGCAGTTGGGAATGGTTACAAAATGTTAATGGTGTTCATGCCTCTAGCAAGCGATTGTTTCTCAACAGCTAACGGTCCAGACCATCTGTATGAAGAAAAGCATTCTATTAGTTTTTTTTTTAACTGTCCATTGTGCCTATGGGGCTAAGCAGCGCCTCCTATCAGGACATTACGGTACTTCCTGCTTCACGCTGCACATGTTCTTTGAAAAACTTATGGCAACTTATGGCTGATCAGAAAAATTAAATACATTCTCTAAATATATTACAAAGTAATATATTGTACTACATGTACTACATGGATTACATGTGTAATCAAATATATTTTAGCAGTACAACCAAAGACAGCAATAGAAATGCAAACCGCTGTTCAGTGTGTGTAACACTGCACCACCAGAGATGAGGCACACCCCATCCTTCACCCATATATCTGAGCAGGCAATGAATAAATTCATAAAGTTTGTCCATACAAATGTTGAAACCAAACGACAAACGTATTCATAGAACAGTCAAGTGGACAAATGGTTTTTTTTTTTTGTTGTATTTTCTTTTCTTTTTGTATTTTACTTGTCGTGATGGTTGAGACAGAACCTCGCCTATCCTCCCCTGACTGCAACTTAGCCAACTTAACGAGACTTTTAAGAAACATTCAGTAGACTGATGAGACAAAAACTGAAGTTTGTGGAAAATGTCCATCCTCTTACATCTGACGTAAAACTAATACATCATTTTAGAAAGACTATCGGACTGACAGTCAGATATTCTGCTGGCCCTTGCAGTGTTTGGGTTTTGGGGTCTTTTGCTGTGTTAGGACAAATTACTGTAATTGATGGAACCATGAAATCTGCTCACCACCAGAAAATCTGAAAGGTTTCTGTCGTGACCTTTAGCTCAAGTATTTTTGCAATATCTGAAACTTTTGTCGATTCAGTAAAGCAAATTTATTTACGCCTTTCACAGAGGTCACCTGGAACTTCACAAAGTGTGCTTGAGGTTGATCACCTCTTTTTTTGTATCACTTAGAAAGCTGCAAATATCCAGATTTGCCTGTTATTCCAACTAACATTAATTCAAGTTTTCACTAGACAAAAAAATGCCTTATTAATTACTTTCAGGACAAAAAAATAAAATGTAATAGTTCATTTACCTGATGTTTTTGGTTATATTTTAAAGCCCTGGAACCTCAGACAACATCAATTTTCTTTTTGCCTGTTTCAGTTGAAATTGTAACATATTTAGAAGAAGCCACTCTGCAAATGCGGATCCTCGTGACAGATTGTCCTACAGGCATGCACGCAGACGCGTCGACAGGGAAACAGGGATGCACAGATGCGGGATCGTCTACTACACGAACGCACTCTTCCCATGCTCGAGCACGAAGACAAAAATGAAAAAGACACACTCACGGCCTAATTATTTCATGCTCTTTGCTCTTCTGTCAGTTTCCTTCCCTAATACTCCTGTCACATCTAATCTGGCTTTCATAACGCCCACGTTCTCGATATTACCCTGCGAGTGTTCGCACTCCAGCACTCTCCCCATTTCATTCACTTAGGCCTTCCGCAGCTACGCAGTCTGTGTCTTCGCCTGCACATCCGAGTGGAAAGAGAAAGTTTTGGAGAATACATTTCATCAGCAAAGGGCTTGCCGTTTCAAACATTTCCCCTCTCCCCTTCTTCCCCACGGACTCAAGCAGGAAATATGTATGGCAAACACTGTGGAATCACTGTTTCTATTTACTCTGGCTCTGCTACAAACGAGGGTATGTATCTTTCAGCTCATGGTTGGGGAATTGTCGCGGGAGAAGGTGGGGGAAGAATAATAATAATAATAAAAAACACAGGAAAAAAAAAAGAGAGAGCAGTAATAGTAGGAGAGAAGAGATGATGATGATGATAGAAGAGACAAAAAAGGAGCTCAATCCACAGCAGGTGCTTAAATTACATCCTTCCTCTCACAGCTGGCCTTGTTTCAGCCTGCAACAAATAAGAGCAGCTGGAAACGGGGAAGGAACACCATCTTTCCTTCTCACTCTCTCTCTTGTCTTTACATAAACCTGCTCCCTGGCATTACCTCCATGGTGCCCCTGAGAACCGCAGAGAGCTGCCTCAGCAGGGTCACCTTGTGGCAACTTTGGAGCAGCTGGTGGTAAACAAGCTGCGTTATTGAATGTCGGAGCTTAGCAATTAGATAAATGGATGACATAATTAATATCGGGAGCGTGGGGGGTCTAGCAACACACTCCATCTCATGTGGCAAGAAGGTGCATATATAATGTAGAATAATTGTCTCTGGACTTTAAGATTTGAGTAGGCCATGCGTTGTGGTTGCCATAATGAATCCCCGAGAAAGAAATCCAAGTGTTTAAAAGGTTCCCTTGTTGGATTCTGCGTTCAAGAATCTTAAGGTTGTGTTTTTGTTCAAAGTGTTTTAGATTCTGATATAAAGTGGATCAGCAGGCTGAAGGGTTCTGCATGGTCGGGCCAAAGTGTCAAAATCTGTTTGACCAAATTGCAGCATTTCGCTCTCCAGCCTCACGTCGTCTATCCCTACGTGTCACAGCCTCCCCTGGCAAACTGTTTTTCTCACGCATCTGAAACTATCGTGTGATTGGTCAGAATTTCATGGGTGTGTTTGTTTATATGGAAAAACGCTGGCAGACCAATGCTGACTATTCAACTTCCAGAAGCCAGAGAGCAATATGGCTAGCTTTGAGGAGCAATTGTCTGAGACTGTGAGAAAATATGCACTGTTGGGACAAAAACATAGAACTGCCCTGCTAGGTTCTGGTCCAGCTCAGCAGGCGAACATCCCACAGACACCTTCTTCTTTTATTAGTTTCAGATAACATGGAAAATACAACTATTTCTTCCTCCTCCGAACTTGTGAACTTGTAATAGTTGTTCCTCTCCGCCATAATTGCTCAGTTATAAATGTCTATTAGTGCAGTGAGAAGGGTTTCACAGGAGCTCTGCTCGGTGTGATTTGTGGACCTAGAAGGGTGTGTGCGAAAGCAAACATCTTTTAACCATGTGACCACACTTCGCCCTTATGCCCTCCTTATTGGTCCAATAGGAAGGTCAAAACCAATAGCTAAGTTTTGTTTCGTTAGTTAAATGTAATTGTGTCTTCTTTGATACTTTGCAGCAAAATATCTTTACTGGCTGGTACCTGTAACCGTGACATATATCTCAAAAGTGGATCCTGGTCAGTAATCCTGACAAAATCAATTCTGCCTGAGTGGAGGGAAGTTTTTTTTATGATTGGAAGTAATATCGATCTGTTGAAATTATCCAGTCAAAGTCTGAGAAACTTAAACATTAGAGTAATGCCAAGCTAGTCAACCTAAAACACTTACACGAATCATCATGTGAAAAATGGGTTCCTGTTAATGTACATTTTGTAAATCCTGTGTTTCTTTTATTTCACATAGTGTTTGTTGTTACAGAGAAGTCTAAAATTACTGGAAGTTGAAAAAACGTCAAGTTTACCTACTCTGGCATCACTAGCAGAACAAGTCAGAGTCTGGCCGGGGGGCGGGGCTAATGACCGGGCCCTTTATACCCACATGATAAAGCCCATGATAATTTAAGGGAAGAGAAGGACATATTTGAGCCTAGACCTGTCGGATAAGACGACTTTATGGCCACATGACTGAAGAATCCAGATTTTCGGTAATTAATGTCTGAACTGTATTATTTTCCATGTGTGAAACTTAAGTGATGTTGCTGATGTCATGTTTGTCCTCTTTTAGAGATGCCACTGCCGTTTAGTTGCTACATATCCAGTGCTATAAGTGCAGTTAATGCACCATTTTGTTTAAACCATTGCTAGCTAGGAGCTTTACGTAAGAAAAAAACTATTTTCACTCCATATCTTGAATATTTTTCATTTTTGCAACACAGAGAAAATAGCTCTTTTTGAGAATAAAGAATCCCTTTTATTTGAAGTTCTGTGTGTTCTCGTAATCCCGGCTTCATCAGGATACTAGTGGAAACACGCAACTACAAGTACAGTTTGACTAATGTAATGTCAGTAAGGATTTTTCTATTGATTATTGAAAAAGATAGAAATGGTGTTCAACATGCATTTCTAAAATCATGTTGAACACCATTTCAAGCACGAGTTATGTCTTTGAAAGGCTGAACATTTTGTCAGGCGTCACGTTGCTTTAAACTTGCTTTAAAATCCACAATCATTTTGCTTTCTGGCAAATTAAACGTAGATCTATAAAAGCATATGTATTTCAGAGTTTGGCCACATTCAAATACAGTTTGAGTGGTTGACCTGTGCTCGGGGACAAAATGGTGAACTGTAAATATAGCCTTCTCATGTTCGCAGTCATGAGGTACGGATACTATAGGCGTCACTCATTAAATCCAACAGGCAAAGCGGGGATGAAAGGCATTAATGCTGTCTGTTCGCTGATGAAATGTAGACCGGGATCATCTGAGGACTCGCTAAAAAAAGGAGACAGCTTTTAAATTAAATCCTAAATTAAACTGGGAGCCAGTCTAGTGATTTCAGAACGGGGGTGAAATGAGAACGATAGAGATCTTTGTAAGTAATCTCACTGCAAACGTTTGGACGTTAATCAGCTTAATGTAATCTTGGCTAAGACAGGAAGAAAGAAAAGTACCGTCGCCTTCGACTCAGAACCTTTAATGAGCATTTCAAACTTCTTCGTAGATAACAGGAGTCATCGCTGTGTGAGATTTCTCAGTTCAATGAAGTTTCGACTCTATTTCTGCCCTATTTCTCAACTACAAGAAAATACTTTTGCAAGGGTTTGAAGGTGAACACATGATTTATGGTTTTATATAATTATGTATTGTGTGAAGCCAAGGGACAGATGGCAGGTAACTTTAGGTATTTTCAATTTAGATAGTGATCGAAAGAAATTCATAATCAGGTGTTTAAACCAACGCCCTGCGGTTGGCGTACCGAGACATTTGTGAAGACTATAAATGGATTTGCTGTCCTGAAATGACATGAAAGTTTCAATTAGATATGCCAAGTGCTTTAAGCTTAAGCTTAAAGTCACAAACATTCCCCATTTTGGGCTATCTGGACCACCGATCAGATTCCATGGCTTATTCATTTACATCAGATGAAGCAGTAACACCAAACCATAACGTTCCCACCGTGTGAGGCCTGCAGTGTTTTGGCATCCTGGGAGGGTTACCCACTGTTCCAGGCCTTTTTATCCCCAATTCTGGATAATGGTTGTCATTTATTGAGGTTTGTTGAGGAACTGATGCCTTCAAAATGGCATTTTGATTATTTTCAGACTGTCGGATGCCATTTTTGTTTTTTCATCTGTCTAATTGGCGAACAGTCAAGAGTCATTGCCAGATATCCCAACCGCTTGATGGCAGATGTTGCTGCCAAAGGAGGGAAATCCAGTTTCTCTAGACAGAGTGTGATTGGCCTGAATAACTTTTTACTGAAGGAATTCATTTTCTTGTATCTTTTTTCACATACATTTTTTTTCTATCTCAAAAGTATGACAAAAATATTCTAGATGGTAATACTTTTTAATAAACATTTGACTTTCTTTTATGCTTACCTAATAATGGGTTAAAACGGTGGCGTCACATCAATCCCGTTATGTCGGAGTGAGGTGTTTGCACACAGTAATGTATCAGTTTCTTCTAAGCTCTTAATGCCTCAGCAAAGCAGCAAATTAGGAATTAGAGAACAGGGGTGAATGTAAAAGGGAAACAAAAGAAAAACGGTCTCCGATTTCTGCCTTTGCTTTCTACTTAAAAAAGGCATCAGATAAGCTGAAACATTTTCTGTCTAAATAAAATTCATGCCTGTAAGAAGGAAACTCTGTCTCAAAAGTGAGACTGAAAAAAAGAAGCAGTAAGTTAATAAATAGTTACAAACTGAAGCTAAATATACAAAGACAGAGTTATCCATGTCAGTGTGCACTCTGAGTCCGTTTTGCTCCTATTTTTCTTCCTTTTTTTAAATTTCTCTCTGATTTTATAGTTTAGCATTTTATCAAATCTGTAAAACATACTACACTGTACATGCAGATGCATCGCTTTCAACTTGTGTATTGCCATATTTTCTTTTATAAGACTCTATTTAGTTGATCTTCACCTCCAAAATTCATCATTTTTACTTTATTTTTTCTTTCCACCTCTGCCACTTCCCCCTGATATATTTTCCTGAGGTTCCAGTTTAGCTCCTTCAGCAAGGGCATGAAATATTGACTGCTGTGGGCTTTGGAGAACCTTAGGTTTAATTCCAAACATTTTTTTTTAGATAAGTCTGCAGCTGAACTTGCATCTAATATTCAGTATCTGACTCCAGCCAGACATATACATGAATGAGAATGTGGCCTTATCCAGAGACTGAAGGGCAGCACCAGCTGGGGAGTGAGGGGAGATTAGGCCACTGAGGAATTGTGAGTTAAGCTCAGATAGATCAATTTTGAAAATTTAAGCTCATCACTGCGTATAGATTATGCATTATCCACCACTGGCAAAGACTAGGTTGTGCTTTTTATTTTTTTGCAACTGCTATTTTGCTAATAAATACTTCAGCTTCATCTAAAAGCAGTCTGAAAGGCGTGACTTTAAAACGTCTAATTCTCGTGTGTTAGATTTGCGCTACGTGCTCAATGACCTTGAGGGTCAGGGGAATGCGAACCCCCCTATACTCACTGCTGAAAGTGAAGCTCTCAACCTTGGACGGGGATCAAACAGTATTTGGATGCAGACGGATGAAACAAGGCAGCGGCCCCGCAGCTCCCAAATCAACCGAAACAGCATGCACACATAGCTTCTGCAGACACACAGCCGTGCTGTAAAGTAAAGGGCTCTCACACTCCTATTTCTTAATTTTTTTTTTATCCGTCTTAAAATTCCGTTCCAGGAAAAGTTATTGTGTTAATGTGTCAAATGATCACATTTGTCTGAGAACACAAACTGTCATGCACTGCCTGCACACAAACTAGCGCTGGGTTCAGTTTCTGTGTATTTGTGGACTTGATGTTGCCGGGCTAAATCCGTGTGGGTTTTTTTCTTCTCTATTTTGCAACTAGTAAGCTTTTGATCTGACTCCAAGGTTCCAGCTGGCTTTGAGGATTGAGGTCCTCCACGTCTTGGCTAACCTTTAAAGCCTCATGTTTAGTAATTAATCTGCAGCACCTTGTACATCGGATTACCTTGGATGGCACACAAAAAAAGAAAGAAAAAGAAATTAAATGAAATTATTATGTGCATCATTAACTTGTCCTGGTTTCTAAGATAAAAATGGCAGGCTTCGGCGAACAACTGGACGACGACGTGCCGTCGTTGTTCTTTGTTTTTTATCGGCTTCTTTGTCTTTTTGCCCGCGCAACGTGTCATTATGCAGAGGTAAGAATCGTATTTTGTACCTTCGACAGAACATAATGTGCTTATCTGAGATCGATCACAAAGCGAGGTTTAATATACAGTCCCAGCAGAAAAGACTCGAGAGTATACTGAGTTTTAAATGCATAGAAAAACCAAGGAGGGATGAAAGGAGAAGGACGTGTGGGAACGAGGCGAGCGGAGAGATGTTGACGGAATTAGAAGAGAATTAAAATGACTACAAACCTGCGCTGATCAATACTTTTTATCACAATAAATGAAAAGCGCTTTATGTGAAAGCATTTCATACGCAGGGCCCCGCGGCGAATCGCCCTTCCAGTTCTGTGGTTTCTCTGAACACACACACACACACACACTATGTGACATTCACTTAACTGATGCGTTTTAAAAGGCTCTGATCATTCCTGTTTCAAAACATCACTGACTTTGGTCCAACCAACGCGCACACTCTCTCTGGCCCACTTTTCAATTTGATCAGAAATGTTCTACTTTTTCACCGTTGCTGCTGGAAATATTCAGATTCTATAGACTCTTCCAGCAGCAGCAGCCAATAGAAATTTGTAAGCAAGTGACCAGTTCCCAACCCAAGTGCATACTTGCAAACAGAGCTACAAATTTGCATTGATCCCTCACAAATCATTAGCATCGAAGCAGAATCTAATCTCAGCTGCCTACAGGTAAACAGATTCTTATGTTTGCTCGTGTATCCAGTAAGGCATTGACAAACATAATTTTCTCAGCAACATCTAATCACATCATGCTTACTGCTTTGACCCAAAATGCTGCTGTTTTATAGTGCATGATTAACTGAACTGACAGTGAGATCTCTTGTCTTGCCTTTCCATGTGTGTAAACAGTTAAATTAGACAAAATCTCCACTAGGAAACACATTTGTGTCCCACAAGATAAAAAGCATTTCCTTTCTCGGGTCCATCTAAAGACCGACGTGTGAACATACCATAAAGAACAGCTGTTCTGTCAGCTGCTATGAGGTTACTTCAGATGAAGAGATTCAAGTTTCAAGGTTCTAGTTGTAATGTGACATAAAAATTAACTATTAAAAGGATAATCAATAATTTTCCAATCCACTGTACTTAAACAGGCTGTTTTATTAGGTCTAATAGCTTTTTTGTGTTTCCAAATACAATACCTCCACTATCTTCTGCTAAGACCGTTAGTTTCCTCCAGATGGAGGATGAATTATTTTCTGGTGTCTAACCGGTTTCTGCAACTGACTCATTCTATTGGTATTCAGATTCTTTAGTTCCTTTTCTTAAGTAATTTCCACTTCAAATTTACAACTTCATCTTGGGGATTCATTCTCAGCCCAGCTTTGAACTCCGGTGTCTGTTTCTGTTTAATTTGATGGTAATCTGGGCTGCTTGAAGTCCAATCCCTACTCTTTTATCTGTGCTTTTTTTTTAAAAACACAGCTTTATTTGCCTTTCAAATCCTCCTTCTTCCTCCAGCGTTATCTTTGAATTTTTTGCGTATCTCTCATCATCTCTCCTTCTCTGTTTCTGCGATCCCCCTGTTCGTCCTTTAACTCTCACTCCATCTGTTAACACCATGACTGTAACCACATATTGTAGCATCGGGCTAACACCACTTGATAGTCGAGGCAAGGAACAGTTCATGCATATCAAAACAGAAACGCCTTTCATATCGAACGTATAAATCTAATGTATTTATATTTATAGGTTTGTTACGCTTGTCATTTGAGTCATCTAGCTGAGTGTTCCCAGCCGTATGTTCTGTTGATGTACGGGTTTTTGTTCGTTTATCTTAATGTCAGCCACAAGTTTCGCCATCCAGTCTGTCTTCTTGGTGATTTGGCACGTTTTTGCTTGTGTTATTTATTGATTTTTAACACGCTGATAAAAACTGGTTTCTGTGCTGCTTCAGAAAATACAATATTAAGATCTTTATGTTTTTCCAATCTCTTTGAGCCTGCCCTTACAGGTGTTCTCTAATCATTGTTTCATGAGCAATGTTTCGTTCCATAACCCACACCACCCAAATCAGACTTTCTTTGTCTGTCCAAAATGTAAGAGGATTGCATGTTGGAGGGATCGCAGGTTTAAAAATGGCCGTCATTCATCAATCTGCAGTAGGTTTTAAAATAAAGGGAAGCTGTCATGACAGGGGCAACGTAAATCCTAGATTGAGAGTGTGCAATAATATAGTTCCCTTTATTCATATTGGGCAAAACATGCTGGTCTGATGAAAGCTGG
This sequence comes from Alfaro cultratus, assembly GCA_903066825.1. Classification (NCBI taxonomy): domain Eukaryota; kingdom Metazoa; phylum Chordata; class Actinopteri; order Cyprinodontiformes; family Poeciliidae; genus Alfaro; species Alfaro cultratus. The sequence continues at coordinate 22,568 of CAEFZX010029291.1, forward strand.
GCCTTGTGAAACAAAGTAGGATTAGCGAAGTAACTTCAGATTAATTTCAGGGCTTTTCCTTTTAAATTACAATGCCAGTTCTCGTGTTACCTGTGTATATCTCCATGGCAACTTATGATGGAAACTTCGACCTCCTATGTAGCGGGTTGGGTTTTGCACATTCGTTTGGTGTGTGTGGACTGCTAGAAACATTCAGACTTTTTTCTGGACTTTGATCAAATAAATGTTTTGATCACAACAAAACATTCTAGATTTTTTTTTTTGCTTCCTGCAGCTTCATGAAGCTGAAAGCATAAGGAAAATTATCACATTTTGTGAAAGATGAAGAGCTGCAAAGTCTATGAAATGTGTGGGTGTTGCTTTTGACGCAACCCAGATAATTAAATGAAGGGTGTTTAATTCACATTGTTCTACTGTTTTTTTCTACTGTCTGAGGATGAAAGCTCAATAAATAGTCTATGAATGCTTTCAAGTGATTGAATATTACAAAGCCTGAGTTGAAAAAGAAGACTTTCTTTTCTTTTTTCCCACAAGAAGCATAACGCCACTGTAAAGTAAAACTGGATCAAATCTAAAAAGAAA
>CAEFZX010029295.1:0-25315 GCA_903066825.1 Alfaro cultratus
TACCAGTCGTCAGTCTACCAGCCAGTCAGTCTACCAGTCGTCAGTCTACCAGTCGTCAGTCTACCAGTCGTCAGTTTACCAGTCGTCAGTCTACCAGCCAGTCAGTCTACCAGTCGTCAGTCTACCAGCCAGTCAGTCTACCAATCGTCAGTCTACCAGCCAGTCAGTCTACCAGTCGTCAGTCTACCAGTCGTCAGTCTACCAGCCAGTCAGTCTACCAGTTGTCAGTCTACCAGCCAGTCAGTCTACCAGTCGTCAGTCTACCAGCCAGTCAGTCTACCAGTCGTCAGTCTACCAGCCAGTCAGTCTACCAGTCAGTCAAGCCAGAAACCTGGTGCATCAAGTGACTATTTGAGTTGAATTCATCTTTTGCTTTAATCACCTTGAAGTCTTAAGTTTTTTATTTTTGAATTTGAGTTTTGGACAAATAGTCACTACGAAACAGCTGGTTTTGTTTACTGGGAGGTTCTGGGCAAACTGGGACTCACACTGGACGGTCCGGGCCCGGTTGGTGCGCAGCATGACGTAGACCATCAGGACGAGCTGGGGGGCGCTCTCACAGAACGTCTCGATCAGACGGAGCATGCTCAGATCGTGCGTCAGGTAGACGGCGTACTCTGACCCCGCCTCCTTCCTCCACCACACCCTGAAGCCCTGACGGATGGCCGACACGTGTCTGCAGGGGAGAGGGTCCGACCGGTCAGAACCACACCCAAACACCACCCACCACCCAAACACCACCCACCACCACCACCACCACCCAACACCACCACCCAACACCACCACCCGCCACCACCACCCAAACACCACCCAACAACACCCAACACCACCACCCAACACCACCCACCCAAACACCACCCAACACCACCACCCAACACCACCCACCCAAACACCACCCAACACCACCACCCACCCAAACACCACCCAACACCATCCACCACCCACCCAAACACCACCCAACACCATCCACCACCACCCAACACTATCCACCACCACCCAACACCATCCACCACCACCCAACACCATCCACCACCACCCAAACATCCCCACTGTGAGACATGGTGAGGGCAGTATCATGCTGAGGGGAAGCTTTGAGGTAACGTCAGAACAGACCTGATTAGGAAGCTGCAGAGCTGCAGGAAGTGTCAGGGTGTTACTAACCGGGTTCGGAACCAGAACCAGGACCAGTACCTGCAGAGGAAGCCCAGCTGGAGGACATGCAACAGGCAGAACAGCTTGGCTCGGTCCCCGCAGAACACGCTCCCTGTCCCGGCGGTCTGCTCGCTGAACCCCGGCAGCTCCCGGTCGTACTGGAACCAGAACCAGCTGAACATCTGGACCACGACAGAGGACAGAACCATGAGGCCGACCAGCACCCCGAACCAGAACAAATCCCCCCGGCAGTAGAACTCCTTGGCCAGCCACAGGTCGGAGCCCCAGTCCAGCAGGAAGGTGCAAACTCCCACCACCGAGAAGGCGAAGTCGATCCAGGAGTACCTGGAGGCGGTTCTGCTCTCCATCTGGACCGGGCGGCTCGTAGAACCGGGGACAGACCTGTTGCAGCGAGGCTAGCAGCAGCCGGGCTAACATCGGACCGTTACCGGGTGGAGCATCTCCGGGGTCCCTGCGGGGGAACCACCGACTTCCCACAACTTCCTCATCCCTTTGGTCTCTGCCGGGAGAAGTCCGAACCTGTCGGGGGGAGAAGTTGGGCGGAACCAGTCCGCTTCAGAAGTTCGACCAGAACTTGGAAGATACTTCTTCGTAATGATCTCAGCCGTTAGTAGCTCCGCCCCCCGCTCTCTCAGTCCGGGACGGCACGGTGATCACTTTAAATCACACCTCCGCATTGTCCCTGAACTTCTACCGATTATCTCAATATTTTTCACATAATTACTGAACATTGAGATGATTTTTCTGATTGATTTGGAATTCAGTATCTTTATATTTTATTAGCTGGAGTTTCTGTCCTTTTTCTATCTGGTTCTTCCTGGTTTTCCACTAAATTTGATCCCAGCTTTAGTTCAGATTTGATTTCAGTTCTGTTCTGGTTTTATCACAAATTTCTTCTTGTGTTATAAATTCTAAGTTCTCAAACTGGTATCATTCTTGTTTAATTGATTTAGTTTTAATCAGAAGGTTGCGTGTTCAAATCACGTTGGTGTCACCAATGTGGTAGTCAGCAGAAAAAGACGAAAATATAATTTGAGTCTTGTTTTATTCTCAATGTCTTCCAATCCAAACCAAAAATTGAATGCAGTACAACTGCTGGTGTCTTCTCTTTCCACCTTCTCCCCTTCACAATCAGAGTATACATTTGGGCGTGAAATGTATTCACAATATTTTAATTTTAAAATGAAATGCTGAATTTTGTTTTGCCAGACTTTAGCTAGTTTTTATTCTGGTTTTATTCTGACCTTATTTATTTGATTTTACTGGGTTGCACTAGCTACATTTATTCTTGCTGTATACTTTTGAAATTGTTTTTTTTTTTGTTTGTTCCTATTTTATTCTGGTTCCATACATCCATGAATCAGATCAGAAAATGCTCAGTTCCTGATAATTGTGCATCCAGCAGCTGGATGTTATCTGGATCTCCCTCAGTTTTCCTGGCTCCTCCTGCTGGATTTATCAGAATTTTACTCTGTTTCAGTCTGATTTTATTCAGGTTTTGTTCTGGTTGTAAAGCTATGTCTGTAGCAGCTGAACATCATCCTGGGAAGGGTCAAAGGTCATCTCCAAACCATCTGAAGTCCATCATCCTGCAGGCCTCTGGTGGCTCTGTAAAGGTTAAAGTTCATGAGAGGACAGCTAGAAAGGAATAATGGAGCGGTGGGACATTCAGAGAGCTTTCAGTGTTATTTTTCTATTTCTTCGTATTGATTAAGTATTTAATTCAATTTATTGATTGATTACTTGTTTTTGCACCGTATCATCTATTTCTGCTTTCTAAACACTTGCTTAAGCCCCGCCCCTCGTCCTCTAGAAGCCAATCAGATCAGAGGTCCTCCGCGTCGCGCGCCGTCCTGTTGTTCTCTTTCTTTCTGCAGCTCACAGGTTAGCTTACAGGTTCGGAAACATGTCCCGGGTCTACATCGGTCGGCTGAGCTACAGAGCCAGGGAGAAGGACGTGGAGAGGTTCTTTAAGGGTTATGGGAAGATTTTGGAAGTGGACCTGAAAAATGGGTAAGGAACCGAGCGAACGACGGCTCGGGCCTGGTTGGCGTGGACGGGCCTGAGATGCTAATGCTAGCTAGCATATTTAAGACAAAGAACCTGCGCTGTTCGGGTCACCTGGAAACCATTAAAGTCTCTTTACTGTCACCTTTGCTTCCTGTTGGTGCTCAGCTGGCGCTTCCGACCGCCCTGCGGGCTGAAGGGGCCGAACACGCCGCTGCGTGGCGCCGGTAGCCGCGGCTAGGCTAATGTTAGACGTGGCAGAGGAGAGGAGGGGGAACCGTTAAACCGAACCGGTCCAGTTAAAAGTATTATTAACACCAGTTCTGTTGTAGTTGGATAAATGGGAAAACCGGAACTGTTAGCAAAATAACCACAACCATCTTTATCTACAAAAAACTATTTATATTAAATTTTCCTTTGGGATTAATTAAGTATTTCTGAATATGATTGTAAATATAAATGTATTTATATCTTCATAGAATCAGAGGGAAATTTGCTTTAAAATTCAGTTTATAATCCTTGTTCAACAGGGCGCACTGAAATGACTGTTAGAATCACTCATGTGAAATAATATAATTTTAAAATATCTAGCTTTTATCATGAGTTTAAGAAAACAGCAATACATGGGTACATCCTTTATAACATTGGCAGGTTATTGATAACAGTGCTAAAATAATTCAAATAAATTTAAAAATTAACGTTATAAGATAAAATGTCATTAATGTGCTTAGGACTAGTGCTTAATACGTTTTGCAAAACGGTTATTTTAATAACTAGGGTCTGGTCTAACAGAAGTGTTTTTTGTCACAAAGATCCTAAAACTTTATTTTTTCTGATTTATTTAAGTGTATATTTTTCTTTGTTTTTCTGTGAAACATCATTGATGAAATGTTAATTCTTCAGGATGATTCGGTGTAAATGTTCTTGTTCCTGTGCAGCTACGGCTTTGTAGAGTTCGATGACCCTCGTGATGCAGACGATGCCGTGTACGACCTGAACGGCAAAGAGCTGTGTGGGGAGAGGGTCATCGTGGAGCACACCAAGGGGCCGCGGCGGGACGGGGGCTACACCGGGGGCCGCAGTGAGTCTCCTCACCGCCGTTCGCTCTCATCATGATGATCTGATCGGAACGGGACAAAAGCTGCGGCTGGTTCTTGGTGGCTGATGTCTCTTTATTAATATTCTGGTTTGATCTGTTTGGTCCTGAGGGAGCCTCTCAGAGCTGGGGGGGTCATGGCAGAGAGGCGTAACCTTTGACCTCTCAACTCCAGATTAAAGCATCTGGCTAGCTTAGAAATGGAGTTAAACTGCAAAGTGCTGCAGCTAAAGTTCATTTTAGTCATTGATTATTCTGATGATTAATCTGATTTAAAAAATGATTAGTCACTTAAATTTCTAAAATAAAGCCAATAAACAATCCAGTTTATTTTTAAATAAGAAAATAAACATTTTATTCCCTAAAATGCACTAAAAGCTTTCCTCTAGAGAAGCAGAAATAATGAAAAAATCCTTCAAACAGGAGAGAAGCTGCAGCTTTTCTTTCATCTGTTTAGCCTCCTGACCTCTGATCTGGAGCTGGAACCAGTCTCAGGATCGTCCAGGTGAGGAGGCTCACCTGGACGATAACAGGAAGTCCCCCCCCCCCCAGCTGTTTGAGGTTCTGGTGATTTTCTGTCATCAGATCCACCAACTACTGAGCAAAGTCCAGATCAAAGCTTAATGGTAAAATGATGATGATGTGAATATGGGAATGGCTTAATGACATGAATAATAATGCTAAATGAAATATTGTGTAATATTTGCTAAATATGATGTGATAAATTTCTTGCTGTTTATTGAGTTTGATTCATTTCAAATGACTGTGAATTTAAAGGTAAAGATTTAACAAAGAACCTCAATGTTTTAATTGAAAGAGTCCTTTGCTGACTGCCTGCCCTATTGCTGGCCATGGTGTCCCCCTTTCCAAGAGGTTGGTTTGACCATTCTGGGCCCCTGGGCAGACCAAAAAAGGGAGCCATTGTGAATGAAGACCGCTTTTCCCATTAGGCCCAGGCCGGGTGGTGAGGATGCCATGGGGTTAGGAGCAGATGTGGGTCGGCTCTCATAGGTGCCTAAAAAACCAACATGTTTTCTACCAGTTGATGTTGTTACATAGGCTAGCTATGTTTTTCTGATTAAAACAGGACCAGAGTTTAGCCTGTGCAGTTAACTTTAACTTGATTTTAGACATTTAGGGACTTTTAGGATTGAATTGTTTAAAGTCTTTTCTCCTTTTTCTTTTCCCCTCTGTTTCTTTTTCCCACCTGCTTATTGATATGTTAGCGTGTAGCTTAGGCTGATTGCTGGCAGTGTGTTCCCTTCTCCTGCTCACTGCACCCTGTGTGTGCTTGTTGCCTTGAAAGGTGGCTATGGGCGCTGGGGAGGCAGGGACAGGTACGGCCCACCTGTCCGCACCGATTACCGCCTCATAGTGGAGAATCTGTCCAGCCGCTGCAGCTGGCAGGACCTGAAGGTGGGAGCCCCGCCCCCAATCCGTCCCGTAGTCCCGCCCACACTGTGACATCACCACTTCCTGTCTCCTCCCAGGACTACATGAGGCAGGCAGGCGAGGTGACGTACGCCGACACCCACAAAGGCCGTAAGAACGAAGGCGTGATCGAGTTCCGGCAGTACTCGGACATGAAGCGGGCCCTGGAGAAGCTGGACGGAACCGAGGTCAACGGCAGGAAGATCCGGCTAATCGAGGACCGCCCTGGCGCCCGCCGCCGCCGCTCATACTCCCGCAGCCGCTCCAGGTGAGGCGCGGCGTCCGGCCCGGGTCGGAGGTCATGCACCCGGCTGGAAGGTCGCTGACGCTCCGCTCTGGTTCTACAGGTCCCGGTCCAGGAGCCGCCGGTCCCACAAGAGCCGCAGCCGCAGCGACAGCAGCAGCCGGTCCCGGTCCCGGTCCAGGTGAGAACCGGGTCCAGAACCGGGAACAGGAATCTGCTGTTCCTCTAAATGTTTCAGTTTGGCTCAGAATGGATTATTGCTCCATTAATGGATAATAACATAAAAAACATGTAAATTTGACATCAGTAAGAAATGTTAGTATGAAGAAGAAAAGCTTTGAAACAACGAGATAGTTTTCATTATTGATTATAGAAAGCCTGATGATCAACTAAAATAATAAAATCTTTTTCTCTATTCATAAAATTATTTACTTATTAAATATTTTCTGTCTCAGATGAATCATAGCTTTTGAGTTATGCAGTAGATTTATTCTTGTTGTTATTCCTCATGTTAACATAAGTGGGAAACATTAAAACGATTATTTCACGTTTAATTTTTACCAGCCGTTTAACTGGAGGATTCATTAATATCTAAACACTCATTATTAAAATCATCAGGTAAATACATATCAGATCCTTACAGCTTAAACAGACCAGATATTTTTAGTAAAAATGTTTAAAACATTCATCATGTTCTGGAAAAACCTAAAATTCACCAAAATATTAAAATGGGAAGTTATAAACACCACCTCCTGGTGGACAAACACGGTACCACAGGCTGGATGTTACTCTTAATTAAAATAGATTTATGACCCTAAAAGTCTTGTAAAAATGAGTTCCCAACATTTTAATTCATGTTTTTTTTTATCACCATGTATTATTTTGCAGACAGTAGTTGTAATAAGGAAGAGTCCTGATTTTTAAAATAATTTCATATTGCATAACTTTTAGAAATGTTTAGTCTACATTTACATTTTAGGTTAGAAAATGTTTCATAGTTTGAAACTTTTTACTCAGATTTGATGTTTTTGTCTGATTTAAGGTCTAGAGGTGAAGAAATAACTAAACTCAAACATTTATAGAAACACCAATCGTATCAATACGAATGGTTTTTAATAGCAAATGTAAACATTTCTGATGACGGGTTGAGCTGATTTTCCCTAAACGCCTTGGTGTCTCTGCAGAGCCGCTTCCCGCAGCCGCAGCCGCAGCAAGAAGAACAAGAGCAAGAGCAAGAAGGACGAGGAAGAGCGCAATGGCGCCGCCAAGGACGACGAGCGCAGCCGCAGCCGGAGCCGCAGCCGGAGCAAAAAGAGCAAGAAGGACGGCAAGTCTGCCAAGAAGGACGAGTCCCGGTCCCGCTCCAGGTCCGCCTCCCGTTCCAGGTCCCGCTCCAGGTCCCGATCCAGGTCCCGCTCCAGGTCCGGCTCCAAGGACAGGCCCAGGAAGTCCGGCTCCCAGGACGGCGAGCCGCCCAAGAGCGACGCGGAGGCGGCGGACGCCGAGCGGCCGTCCCGCTCCCCGGAGGAGCCCAGAGCCGGATCCAAGTCCAAGTCCCGGTCCGCGTCTCCGGCCAAAGCCGGCTCCAGGTCCCGCTCCGCCTCCCGCTCCGAGTCCCGCTCCAAGTCCCGGTCCCGGTCCCGCTCCTAGTCCCGGACTCCTGGTGACCTCCGACCCCTGGCTCGTATTTACATTCCCTCTGACCTCCGACCCCCAACCCCACCGCGTCCGGTTTTTGATAAGTCGAGCAGCAGGCACTCGGACCGACCAGTCAGCTCCGCCTCGTTTCCCTCTGATCTGCGTATTTTCCACTAGATGTTTGTAAAATTCCAGGATGGATCCGAGTTCTTTGATGCTCCGCGTCTCTGTGTTTTTTTTAATCCAGTAGAAGCAAATCGCCGGGAATCAGATTCCCAAACCTTTGTTTCACATTAAACCGTCTGTTCTGAGCCGCTGCCCTCCGACTGGTTTGTTCCAGTGACAGGAAGTCTCCCTTTCAGAGTGAGAGTCTGTAAATGATCTGTCTCCCTCTTTAGCAGGAAACCAAACATTTATTGTGAAGTGAAAACAGGAAATCTGGTCAGTTAAATCAGAATAACCAGAATATTTCACATAGTAAATGATTTTATTTGATATTAAAGTTCAGGTTATTTGGCTTTCAGGTGAAATTTAAGAAAAACATAAGACGTTTCCATTACAGTGATGATTTATGAGTCTGTTTGCAGCAGCAGTAACGTCCGTAATCTGAACATGTTGATAATCTGAAGAACGATGCTGAGTGATTCATCAGATTAGACATAAAGTTTAATCCAATGCAGCTGAGTTTTATCAGAGCTTCACATCCCCAGTAATTCTGGGAGTTTCTCTGTTTTTTCAAGTTTATTCCTGGATGTTTTGGTTCTGTTGCTTTTAAAGGTTTCAACTTGCTGGTATAGCAGAAAACCAACCGAAAACTTCCCATCATCCTCTCTGCTCCCCTGACCTGAATAACAGCTGAGCTCACACTAATGAGGTCCAGGGGGGCGGAGACAGGTTACCTGAACTCACAGGTTACCTGAACTCACAGGTTACCTGAACTCGCAGGTTACCTGAACTCGCAGGTTACCTGAACTCGCAGGTTACCTGAACTCGCAGGTTACCTGAACTCACAGGTTACCTGAACTCACCTTACTGTAATAATCTGTCTTTACTTTGTACTTTTTATAAAACCTGAACATTTTATCCAGTTACATTTTAAATCACATCCAATAAAATAAACACCAGAAAAGTGACTTACAGCGCCCTCTCTGGTGCAACAGGTTATCCTGAGTCTGTTACCATGGTAACCTTTATGAATCAAAAGCCAGTTGCCCTAAACTCAGGTTCAACTTGGGCCTGCTGCCTGGTTTAGCTAACCTAGAGCTGAGCAGTAAGGTAATCCAGGTGTTTGTGGGCGTGTTCAGGTAAAACAGCTGAGGACCAATCGGAATGAAGGAAACTGACCAATCAGATAAATCCAGAGTGAATCCTGGAAAACTGATCCCAGATTTATTCATTTTATTCAATAGCTTTACACCTTGATTCTCTGCTGCAACCTGCTGATCCATCCAGCCTCTGATTGGACGGTTTGAACCGTCTCTGTCCAATCAGAGTGAAGAGTGATCAACGACCTTTCTCTGCTTTTAATCTGTGAATTTAATCTTCATCCAGTTCTTCCCTGAACTTCATGCGGAATCTTTCCAGCACATTATTTCATTTGTCTGTGGACCAGCAGACGACCCGGTCCAGGTCCGGTCGTTCAGACGATTGTTGCTAGGTGGAGACGGGTTCATCTCTCTGGTTCTGTAGGACATGCAGGAAGCCGACCCATCTGGACCGGTTCTTATCCAAGCTGCGACCTCCATCAATCGGCGCGCGCTCCTCAGTCGTCGTCGTCCTCAGAGGACGAGCGCGTGGTGCCGCCGCTGTCGTCATGGTAACAGCGGCCCAGCAGGCGCAGCTCCTCCAGCGCCTCCTGGTAGTCGGCCATCTCGGGCCCCTGGGACAGGAAGCTGGGGGCCCGGCGGCGCACGTCGAAGGCGGCGGCGGCGCGCTGCAGCTCAGACAGAAACGAGCGCAGGGCGGTCCCAGACTGCAGCGACGTCAGGATGGGGACGGACGAGACCGGCGGCGCTGCAGAGGACAGACGATTCAGACACAGAGATGCCATCGACACCGACGAAGAACCTCAACACTCACCGCCTGCAGGGGGCGCCCTGCTGCACATGAAGCCCTGGGAGTCCAGCGCGGGGCTGAAGATCTGAGGGAAGGGCGGAGTCAGTTTACTGGGGGCGGAGACCAGCTGCAGTGCCCTGCGGAGGAAGACCGATGAAGACTACGGCTAGTTACAATAGAACACCAGCAGGGGGCAGCTGGAGACTCACAGAGGAGCTGAGGGGTAGAAGGAGGAGATGTAGGCGGCCAGGACGTCCTCCCCGCTGTGGAGGCTGTGCAGAGGAGTCGATGGTTCAATTCCCGGAGAGAGGCAGCTGGAGAAGAAACGACGGCTGAGTCAGAGACACTGGAGACCAGAGTTAATCTGGGTTAATCTGGGTTAGTTAGCATTAACAATACAACTGATCAACAGCTGGAAGCTTTTCTGGATGAAGCTGACAGAAAAACTGAAATAAAGTATCTAATAAATTTTGCAAACTTGATAACTTTCTGTAAAATCTGAGATTCTGAAAGCTAAAAGTAAAACTGACGGTGGCAGAGGAAGACATGCGGATGACTAGCGCAGGTTGGACGTCAGGTGACCATATGACATCATCAGACAAGGGGACGCCATGTTTTCCTACTAATTGTCAACAGCTAGATTACAATGTAAAAGGTTTAAATAAAAAATATATTGAGCTTTACGTTGAAACCTTCACATGAAGCTGCGTTACCAGCTGACGGATCACCAGCCGTTGTTAAGAAAATGGAGTAAGTCTTTAGTTTTCTGCGTCGTTATTTATGTTTACAAACGTCATTTCTCCCAGGATGACCTCTGACCTGATGAGCTTCTGGCCCTCGTAGCCTCTGAGCGTGCTCCACTGTCCGTAGCATCGACCCCCGGCCGCCTCAGGGCAAGCAGACAGAGGTTTCCATGGCAACGTGTCAGCACAGGAGCTCAGGGCGTCGGGCAGGGAGCCGCCGGGCATCATGGGAAATGGGACAGCGCCGTAAGCGGCCACGACCTGGGAGGAGCAGCACCTGGTCACCGACACGCCGGAGGTTTCATCAGCCGGTAGGAGGATGAGGAGCCTACCTTCCTCCCCGACACGGCCAGCGAGTCCGCCACCTGCCACATGGGGGCGCTGTTGTTCCTGAGCCGGTAGGGCACGGTGAGGGCGTCCAGGGCCAGAGCCAAGATGGCGCTGGAGTGGTACCAGAGGGCAGGCTGCAGCAGGACACAAGGGTCAGTTTGTTTATGTGGATGTAATGCAGCAAAAACACTCAATAATCTGCCAGAGGAACTATTACAAATCAATAATAAAGAACTATTGATTTAAAGCAAGTGCCTATATCTGGCTCAAAAACTGCCTTTAAGTTTGTGTTTTATTATTTTGAATGTCAAGATATTTACAGTAGGCAGTACACCAAAAATACTTGGCACAATAAATTTTTTTTTTTAATATATCTATATACGGTACCTCCAAAGCACCAAGTAACGACAAATGATGCAATCCTTCATGTGGCGACAGTGTAGAGGAAAAACTCCTTTCATTCTGTTTTCCAACGGACTCAGAAACGAGTTGGTTATGAGTCCTGGAGGGGACTCAGAACCAGCTGCTGTGGTTCTGAGTCAAACCAACCTGTTCCCCTCCTGGCCTGTGGGGGCGCTGCACCAAGAACCACTGAAGGAAACCACACAAAAACCTCTGACGACACTGAGAGCAACTTCCTCCTTCACCAGGTGGAAACAAGATGGAGGTGTCAGATTGTAGCAGTTGGAGGATTTCTCTTTAGTCTTTGGCTAAAGACCAGGAGCCATTTCTGATGCTAACGCTAGGCTAGCATGTTAGCTTTGGTTGTATTTACCCAGAATTCCCTGCGCTGTAGTCCACTTCCTGATTTTGGAGTGGTCTCCAGTCTGCTTGGCGTTCAGATATGAAACTGAATCAGAGTTCACTTTGGAGGACCAGAGGTCAGAGGTCAATTAGCATTCACACCTCACCAACCAAACCAGACTTTGACTAGGCAAACAGACTGGAGTTGGGTTAAAGCGGTTAAGTCCGAGTCAGATGGAAAGAACCGGTTCAGTTCTCACTGGATCACCTGGAACTGATGTGAAGTGGATAAATGACGGGGGCCGAGGGCGGAGCCCTGAGGGCCGCCAGCGCCCGACCCAGGTTACTCACATCGTAGGACAGCAGGGGGAAGAGCGGCGGGGGCGGCGGCCGCCTGCCCAGCCCCCCCCGCAGCGTCAGCGGGCAGAACAGCGAGCTGTGGGCGGCCATGTTGACGGTGCCCAGCGCGGCGTTCAGCAGGTGGTACCGGTCCCTGGCTGGAGTCTGGGTCAGAGCAGAACCCGGTTAACACCCAGAGCTTCTGATTGGCTCAGATCAACCAATCAGAGCCACTCACCGAGTCCCGGTGGACAACCGGAGCCACGCCCCACGTCAGGATGCCCCGCCCACCGTAGGAGTCCTGCAGCAGCTCCGTGACCTTTGACCCCAGACCCGCAAACCCGTCCTCCAGGTCACACAGAACCTGAAAACCCTGAGAGACACGAGCCCAGTGAGGAAGACGAGGAGGAGGAAGAGGACAAAGAAGAGGAAGAGAAGGAACAAGAGGAAGAGGAGGAACCTGCAGGTAATCGCATTCCTCCACGAAGAAGTGCAGCCTGTCCTCCAGCTCGTCCAGCAGCGCCCCCTGCAGGACAGACTCTCCCTGGCCGAAGGTCTCCAGGCGATGAGCCTCGCTGGAACAACAAGCATCTGATTCAGACCAAACATCTAATCATTAATAATTACTCAACCAGACATTGATGCTCCCAGTGTTCCCAGTGGTGACCCGGTTTACCCATCATGGTTGAACTGGTGGAGGACGGCAACAGAGCGGGGGTGCAGGTGGAGCCGCAAGAAGTCGGACCAGACCGTCACGCTGCCCTCCAGACGGTAGTTCTTCTGGACCCGGGTCAGTTGGCTGTTGAACGAGTCCACGGCCAGCGTACCTGGAGGGGGCGGAGCCAGAGGGGCGGGGCATCAGAGAGCGGAGCCAGAGGGGCGGGGCATCAGAGAGCGGAGCCAGAGGGGCGAAGCGTCAGAGGGCGGAGCCAGAGGGGCGGGGCATCAAAGGGCGGAGCCAGAGGGGCGAAGCGTCAGAGAGCGGAGCCAGAGGGGCGAGGCATCAGAGGGCGGAGCCAGAGGGGCGAAGAATCAGAGGGCGGAGCCAGAGGGGCGAAGAATCAGAGGGCGGAGCCAGAGGGGCGAGGCATCAGAGGGCGGAGCCAGAGGGGCGAAGAATCAGAGGGCGGAGCCAGAGGGGCGAAGAATCAGAGGGCGGAGCCAGAGGGGCGGGGCATCAGAGGGGAAAAGGGGTTTTGTCTGATCTTACCGGAGCGCTGCAGCTGGGATCCCGAGCAGAACTCTGCCTCAGCCAGGATCTGTCCCTTCTGGAGACAAACACCGGATCAGAACCAGCATCAGACCCAGGTCTGGGTCTGGTTCTGATCCAGATTCTGGTTCTCCAACACTTACATCCAGCTTCTCCAGATCCTCCAGGAAGCAGTTCTTCTCCGGCTGGCTGTGCTTGTGCACGGTGACGCTCCCCGCCCTGACAAGGACACGACAAGCATCACCACAGGAGCCACCGGGGGGCGCTGTGGCCACTGGGGGACTCTGTGATTTTTACCAGGTGGCAGCTGCCGCTGCGGCTCCTCCGGGGTCGTACAGACTTCCTTCCTGCCGCAGCGTCCGGAGACTTCCTGTGGAGGCAGACAGACGGGTCGGGCTGGGCTCCTGGTTCTGGCTGAGCAAAACCGGAGCGCGGCGTACCTTTAAGGTCCATGGCGATGAGTCGGGGCGTGTAGGTGATGCTGCCGCCTGGAGTTTGTCCTTCCCGGAACACGGAGTCGCTCTGGACCTCCGGCGGCGCCGACCCGGGGTCGTAGCACAGAGACGCATCCTGTCAACGAGATTCAGCAACATGCAGGAATATCATAAAGAATTACAGAGTCTGTAAAAAGTATTCAGACCTTGGATGGTTTTAAAATCAGTCATGACAACAAAAATCCCTTTAGCATCAAAATGAAAACTAATTTCAGTTGAATAATGATAAATAAACTAAGCGACGGCTTCCAGTCGGTTTAGTGTTGGCGCCTCTGGCTGCCGTCCGGCAGGGCGTCGGTGCCATCAGGCGGTTTTCCTCCATTCTTCCTGATAAACTGATCCAGGCCTGGGCTTTGACTAGGCCACAGTCCTTCCATGTCTTGATGATGGATTTATCTGAACTCCAGATGGTCCAGACCAGCAGCAGGAGGAAAATTACCAGAGCAGCTGCGATGAAAAGCATGGTGGTGGCAGTGTTATGGTCTGGGCCTGAGCAGCTGATGGACATGAGGCTCCATCACCACAGGCAGTCCTCCCACGCAGGGCTCGTGTTTTAACCACGGGAAATAAACTTATACCAACACAACTAAAGTTTTCAGAAGGGTCCATCAACAATTTCTTCTTCTTCTTTTTCTGAGCAGCTCAGTTGAATCCATGGAGTTCCACGCTAACGGAGCGGCTAGCCCCGTTAGCCGCTACGTGTTTCCTCACCTGTAAATTCCACCAGTGGGTTCCCACAAAGTTAGAATAATGTCCGAGTTGCAGCGTGATGACTTCCCTGCAGACTCCGCTCATCGTGACGGGATCAACACGCAGGACAGAACCACGCAGACCGCAGAACTCCACGCATGATGAACACGCTGCTGAACTGACAACACCGAACGCAGCGGCCGCTTCCTATTGGCTGGAAGGAGGAGCAAGGTGAAAGGTGATTGGAGGAGCCGGAGCTTCGTAGTTTGGTTTCACTTCACGACGAATCACATGAAACTAAAATGATTATTCACACAACAGAAACAATAACAGTGATAAAACATCAACAAACAAATAAATACATATCAAAAATAAAACAAAATATATTAATAAATAGTTTTAACAAAAGAGCCATAAATAGAATAATATTAAATAAAAATGTGCTGAATATTTTAAATTAAACACGAGATTAAAAAAAACACTGCATTAAAACACATCAAGGAAATAACATCAAAATATATTTAATTACCAAAATAAACCAATTAAAGAACAACTATAAAAATAATTGAAGTAATACATAAGTACATAAACAATATAAAAATATAAACTGAACATAATAAAGAACTAACAAATTACTTGTATATTTAAAGAATGAAGCAATGAACTCAAAGGAAGCTGAAAATTAAAGAGCCAAGTTCAAATGTAATTTTGAATTAAGAACAGTTAAAATATGAAAGTCTGAAGTGAAAAGGAATTGGAATAAATCACGCAGTTGCTGTTAGAATAGAATAGAATAACTTTATTCATCCCAGCAGGGAAATTCCTTCGCAGTTACAGCATAGAGACAAGATACAGTAATAACTACCACAAGTAGCAGTTGTAGCTAAAATCAAATAAATACAAATATAAATGCTATAATTATAAATAAAGAGACTAAAAGTCTTAACAGAAACCCCAAAACAGAGAAGGGAGAACGAAAGTTATTCCAGATTCAAATGTTGTGAAAAATAAAAGAATAACATCACTTTCCAGTTTATGCAGGACAAGTTCTGGTAGTTCCAATGTTCTTATATTAGACCATCAGAACTGTAATTGTAATTTAATAATTGATTCATGTAACAATCAGGGTCTCTTCCAACCTCAGGCTGGGTCACACACTGCTGTGGGACGGCATCACGTTCCTCTACAAGCGTTTGTCTTCATTCAGCAGCACCTGAATGATGGTGACGACTCTCCCATCCGAACCTGGAGTTGGCCTCTGCTGCCCCCTGCTGGCTGGGAGTGAGCCCGAGTTCCCTGCAGCTCCTCCAGGGGTCGCTGTGGTCGCATCCATTAATGACGTGTCTCCAGGTGTGGAACCGATGCCTGCTTGGCTTTTTGCAGGGAGGATTTGGCACTTTTTCATGGGTAAGCGAAGCCACAAAGTCAACTTTTCTTCTCAAGTAGACGCCATTAGAGCTAAATAAACAGCCAGTTTTATTAGCTGTATTATGACTGCATATCCGTACTTACACATCTTCTGGTTGTTTTGTTTAGTTAGATATTTTAAATCTGTTCCTAACTTCTCTAAAGCACATTTTGTTGTATGAAACGTGCTTTACAGTTAATGTTTAGCTGAATTATATTTTCACTATTTGTGACAATAAACAAAAGTAATTTCTCTTATGTTGAAGCCCATAACAACTGTTTCTTTCTTGGTAAAGTATCTGCTGATGGTGCAAAAATGACCTTTAAACTCAATTCTGGCGATGACCCAAAAATAATAAAGTAATCATACACTCATACTGTAAGAAAGTACTTTAAGATGCACCAGCTAATTAGAAAGAAATGATAAGTTTTTATCAACCTTTGGTCTGCACTGTAGCCTCCCTCTGTTGATAGATGCTTCAGTGAAATGATAAAACAGAATCACTATGATATCCATGAATATTTATCTTTTCATTTTTACTTACATTTCTCTTACCATTTAACATTACAAGCAACAAGTCAATATTAGGAAATCCTTGTATTTGTTGAATAAAAACATCAAATGTTCTGTAAATGCTTGGAGTTGAAAAGGGAAATCCGTCCGTTCCCCGTGACTGATGAACACAAATCTCAAACATTTTCTTAGACGTAATAATGTGAAAACAAAACGTGACAAACTTCAGGGTTTGACTTGGTTTTCTTTTCTCTTTGTGACTTTCAGCGTTTACAGTACAGAACTCTAAAAAGAGTTTGTTTGTCCCTGTTGATGCTGAAGAGGAGAAACGCATCGGCTCTATTCTGATTAGGAAAATAAAAGTCTGACCAAAATGTCCAAGAACTTGATTGTTCTGAGTTACAAAGATAATGAAGGTTTTAACATTTGGTATTAGTATAAAACCAATTCAAAATTATGATTATAGTACATCTAGCATGCAGTGTTTGAGTTTATTTTGCATATTTATATACTTTGTTTGATGCACTACTGTTACACGAAACACAGTTATTACAGACATTTGTTAAAATTTGCTTGTTTTTGAATTCGAAGGTATGCATAAATTATTTTTAAATTAAAACGGGCTGAACTGTCGCATTTGAACATTGAGGCTTTGTGGGGTTTTAATGGTTATATAAACAGCTTAAAATGAGATAAAATATTCAACAACATAATGCTGATCCATTTCAACATGTTTCATTTGAAAAAGTATCACATTGAATCGTGTCCTGTCAGACTTGCTATTTAATTCTTTAATAACTTTGTCTCCTGATGATTAAATGTGCTTTTGAATGGTATAAATATGAACTGATATGACAATGAATTTAGTTTTACAACACCAACACCAAGATGCACTGATACTTTATCAAAGACATAGGCTGAAATGTATAAACAAAACACAAATTGTATTAATTTCTTATGCTATATGTCATTATATTACATATAATATTTTATTAAAAAATAACCTGCAGCTTCATTTCCTCCTTGGTTTGCAAATGTACTAATAGTATCATAAAATTCTCATAAATGGTCTGTTTTATGTTTAGATTTATTTCCTGAAGATGCAGGTCAGCAACAAAGCTGTTGATATTTACACTAAATCCTCTTATGCAGCTGGGAAAATATCAAGATTTTTCAAAATCACACCAGGTAATGTTACCAACCTGAGCAGATTTGTTAGCCCACTAACTAAACTTAGTGGGCTGCTTTATTCTGAACAGCTTAATTATGCATTTGAACACAAGTATAAAATTGGGTTGTATTTTTGAGATGTTGTCAGGCTAGTAAAGCCTGATGTTGAAAGCAAGTGTGTGATGTGAGGAGACGGGAAAAATAAAGCAAATACACTTATCTCTGTGTGTGTGTAATAAAGTGAGAAATGAGGATATTTACTGATAATGCAGAGATAGGATGTGTGCTATTACGACCCAACTTTTTAACACATCTTGTTTTATGTTGTTGGACTGACTGCTGTAGCAGCCAGCGCGATTCTGACCTGCGGGGGAAATGAGCTTTAAAAAAAGAGTGAGAAAAAGTAGTAAACCAGAGAACCAGAGAAAGAATATATAATTAATGAGTATTTACTCGAAGACTCTGCGCACTGAACGCAGTCAGGAGAAAATGAGCCTGCAGGTGGCGCTGCATTTCCTGCTGATGAGGCCCATTCAACAGATTGCTTCCACCAGCAGGTGCTGCCATATTTAATAACTGTAAAGTGCCTTTCAATGAGGCTCGTTTGTTTAAAAGCGGATCTGGAAAATAACACTTTAATCAGGTATTGATTATATTTTTTTAGTTCACATTTTTGTATTTTGTATTTATTTTGTGTTAATGAGACACATCAAGCCTTCAGAATCACAAACTCAGGAATTCTTTGTTATCCTGAAGCAGAAGAGAAAATAATGCATATGCTTGATTATAGAAAGATCATAAACTACACAGCATGGGCGAGATTGTTAATTAATTAATCAATAAAACTCTTAATCAAACAGCAGCTGCTGCTCCTCCCAGCCGCCAGGTGGCGGCAGAGCGTCGCTGTCAGCTGTGTGGTGAAACTCGGAGCAGAAGCAGAGCAGCAGGCTGATGTTCAGTTGGTAAAAGCTCCGGTAGTTTGATACCAGATAGCGGCCTGGAATCCCACAGGAGTCCCGCTTTAGGCTGGAATATCTGGTTTGTCCCGGTTTGTCCCGTTTTGTCCCGGTTTGTCCCGGTTTGTCCCGCTGGCTGCTGGAATGCCTCCGCAGCTTCTTCTCCGGTTCCTGGACTGACTTCCTTCCATCATGGCTGAGATCAGATGCAGAAAGTCTGCGGCTGCAGAAGAGAGCAGGGGTGAGTTAGAGACCTCCAGAACCTCCTTCCTGCTTCCGGTTTCCTGTTCTGACTCTCTGTCACCGGAGCAGGTGTGGCCGCAGAGGAAGAGGAGGAGAGGGAGTCCAGAGGTGATGAAGATGGTCAGGTGGAGAGAGTCCAGCCATCCAAGCAAAAATCTGCTGCAGGTAAAGAAACTGGCAGCAAATGGCACACAAAGCATTTCAGTCTCTAATTTCATCAGTGATGAAACATGAACTCTTTTAATCTGAGAACATTTGGCAGCAACCATGTTTCTGAAATTTATATCCAGGTTCTTCCATTCTGCAGCTTCCTGAGCAGTTCTGGTTCTGGTTCTGGTTCGGTTTCAGTCCAGAAGTGTTTGTTTCTGATTTCCTCTGTTATTTTCTATTTTTGAAAGGTTTTCCTGAGTTATTTTCCAGTTTTTATGGTTTTGTGTCGTTCCTCAGCCAGCTTGCTGCAGTCTGTGCTCAGGATGTTCTTCGGGGCGATGGCAGCAGTGGCCTGCGGGATGCTGTACGCCGGGTACCTGTCTGGGTTCCACGACAGGAAGTTCTGGTTTTCCAGCAGGCAGGTGGGTGGTGCCGGATCTCTGTGCTGCGTGTGCGGCGCCGGCTGAAGCTGTTCTGTGGCTGCAGGAGCTGGAGAGGGAAGCGTCGTTCCCGGGCGGCAGCGGCCTCTACTACCATTACTACAAGCGCCTGCTGGCGGCGCCGTCCTTCAGCTCAGGTACCGCCGGCACCGCCTCGCCTGAGGCCGGCCGGCCGGCGCCGCCGCCATGACCCGCTGTGATTGGTGCTTTCAGGGTTCTACGAGCTGACGGCGGATAACGGCACCGTGTCGGGCCGGACCATCAACGCCGTGGAGAGGCTGTTCCTCTACCCAGAACTCATCACCAGCTTCCTCTACCGGGTCACAGGCAGCCAGGTGAGGAAATCACCTGAGACACCTGAAACCATCTGGTTCTGATTCACTGGTACAGAGAAACGTGTCGGTACCAGCTGCAACCTGAAGAAAGAACCACACTGGGAGAAACCCAGAAATCACTGGGAGGCCTCTGATTGGCTCAGTGGATCCAGTGGGAGGCCTCTGATTGGCTCAGTGGATCCAGTGGGAGGCCTCTGATTGGCTCAGTGGATCCAGTGGGAGGCCTCTGATTGGCCTAGATATTAATGTACTAACACTTTAGAGTGTTTCTTAAAAGCTAAATTAGCTGTTAGATGTGAAGCTGTTAGATCGGAGGTTAAAGGTCGGCTTTCCTTCATCTGGAGTTCTGTGATTGATTGGGACCGGTCTGACCCAGAACCTGTCCCTGTGTCCCTCCAGAACCGGGTGGAGCCCGTCTCCTTCTACCTGGGCTCCGTGTTCGGCCTGCAGGCCGTCTGCGTCTCGGCGCTGTTCGTGTGCAGCTGGGCTCTGAGCGGTACCTGCGTGGCCGGCATGCTGGCCGTGTCCTGGTTCGTCATCAACAGGTGAGCGGGCCGGGCGGCGACCGGGCGCTGCCGGATCGGACCCGGCTGTGACACCCTGTGTGGTTCTGCAGGCAAGACGCCAGCAGAGTGGAGCAGGGCATTCCTCTGAGGGAGAACTGGGCCCTGCCGTTCTTCTCCTGCCAGGTGGCGGCGCTGACCGGCTTCCTGAGCCACAGCACCGGTTCTGCTTCCGAGGTGGGTTCTGGTTCTGACTCGGCCGCTGTGGACTGCAACCCCACAGCGTGGTTCTGACCCGTGTTTCCCTGCAGATGTTCTGCTACCTGATGCTGAGCGCCTGCAGCTTCACCTTCCTGCTGCTGTGGGAACTCGGACACTACTTCCTGTTCATCCAGGGCGTCTGCCTTGTACTGCTGGACTCACTGGACCTGGTACCGCCACGCAAGGTAAGGACCGGAATGGGTCTCTTCCTGGTTCCGGTCACCAAGTAATATTGAATAACTCTGCAGTTCTGACGGTTCTGGGTCGACCTGGCCCGTTTCCCCCCAGACGGCCGACGTCTACAGGGCATACCTGGGCTCGCTGATTCTGGTCTACCTGGCCCAGTTCCAGAACGTCTCCCTGCTCGGCTCTCCGCTGCTCGGCCTCCTGATTGGCTCGTTGCCAGCCAGGTACTTCCAGGTAGAGTTAGCTCCGCCCCCCACGGCACGGCTCACGTGATTGGCTGCTTTGATGTGGACTGAGTGTTTGTGCTGCAGAGGAAGATGAAGATAAAGATGGATCGTCTGGGCGCCAGAGTGATGAAGGTCCTGCTGCACGTCCACCTGGTCTTCAGCTGCGTGTTCACCTGCAGCTTCCTGGTGAAGGTGAGCGCAGCGCGGTGCCCCCTGCTGCCTCCTTCTGCTCCCTGCTGCCCCCCTTTTACCCGCTGCCCCCTGCTACTCCCTGCTGCCACCCTTTTACCTGCTGCCCCCCCCTTTTACCCGCTGCCCCCTGCTGCCCCCTGCTACTCCCTGCTGCCACCCTTTTACCCGCTGCCCCCTGCTGCCCCCTGCTGCTCCCTGCTGCCACCCGCTGCCCCTTGCTGCTGCCTGCTGCCCCCTACTGCTCCCTGCTGCCACCCTTTTACCCGTTGCCCCCTGCTCCTCCCTGTTGCCCTCTGCTGCCCCCCGCCTCCCCCTGCTGCTGCTCTCATTCACATGGTCTCTGTCCCTTTCAGAAGCTTTTACTGACCAGCAGCGCTGACTTCACCCTGCAGCTCCTGGAGGCCAAGTTGGGTCTGAACTCGACGGCGTAAGTCGGACGCTTCCTGTTGACTCATCCAACATGGCGTCTGTCTTCTCTCACGCCGTTTCTGCTCTTCCTCCTCAGAGACTTCGTCACCAACTTCCTGCTGTGCCAGGAAGCGCTGCAGGCTCCGGGCCAGGACCTTTTCCTTCGGCTGACCCAAACCTCGCTGCTGCCCTTCTATGTCGTGGTTCTGACCATCTGCCTGCTGTCCGCCCTGCAGGCCGCCTTCAGGAGGCTCAGGTGAGCCGTGCCAGAACCAGAACCTTTTAGCGGTTCTGTGGAGGTTGTGAGTTTGTCCATCATGGAGGATGCCGGTTGTTTCAGACTTTAAAGGGGAACCTGCAGCTTTGGGTCGATGACATCACAGCAGGTAGGAAGATCATCATTCCAGTTGATTTTGATCCAGTTTATAACTTAAGGTCCCAAAGAGGAAACTCCCCCAACAGGCAGTTTAGTTAATAAAAATTAATTTAAGAGCTGTGTGCCTCCTGTGATGTCATCAGAGACCTTTGTGAGGAATCTTGTTTTTGGAGATTTTAAATCCGGTTTTCCAGCAGAATAAATCAGCTTCCTGCTGCGATGTTATTCTGTTGGTGACAAAATGCACAGGAAGACATTTTGGTTGAGTTTCCTATGAAGTCGCCCTGATAGCTTTAACCTGTCTGCCCGCCCAGCGGCCAGCCAATCAGCAGCAGCCTCAGACTGGAGGACGGGCGAATCGGAGAGCAACCTGCCGTCGCCTATCACCTCCTCTACACCCTGCTGCTCGGCGTCCTGACGCTGCTGTTCGACGGGTCAGTCTGTCCTGATGTCTCTGTCCTGATGTCTCTGTCTGTCCTGATGTCTCTTTCTGTCCTGATGTCTCTGTCTGTCCTGATGTCTCTGTCTGTCCTGATGTCTCTGTACTCTTTCTGTCCTGATGTCTTCGTCTGTCCTGATGTCTCTGTCTGTCCTGATGTCTCTGTCCTCTTTCTGTCCTGATGTCTCTTTCTGTCCTGATGTCTCTTTCTGTCCTGATGTCTCTGTCTGTCCTGACGTCTCTGTCCTCTTTCTGTCCTGATGTCTTCGTCTGTCCTGATGTCTCTGTCTGTCCTGATGTCTCTGTCTGTCCTGATGTCTCTGTCCTCTTTCTGTCCTGATGTCTCTGTCTGTCCTGATGTCTCTGTCCTCTTTCTGTCCTGATGTCTTCGTCTGTCCTGATGTCTCTGTCCTCTTTCTGTCCTGATGTCTCTGTCTGTCCTGATGTCTCTGTCCTCTTTCTGTCCTGATGTCTTCGTCTGTCCTGATGTCTCTGTCCTCTTTCTGTCCTGATGTCTCTGTCTGTCCTGATGTCTCTGTCCTCTTTCTGTCCTGATGTCTCTGTCCTCTTTCTGTCCTGCAGGGTCAAGTATTTGTGGACGCCGTACGTCTGCATGTTCACGGCGTTCGGCGTGTGTTCTCCTGACCTCTGGATGACCTTGTTCAAGTGGCTCAGGCTGAAGTCCGTTCATCCGGTCGTGTTGGTCAGTATCGACCAATCAGGATGAATAAATATCAGGATCTTTGCATATCCCCTCTAACTCCAGTAAATAGTAATTATGACATTATGATGCATCCAGGCTCTCTGTGATATATTTATATATTTTGTAGCGGCTAAAATCCTCTATTTTAGGCTACTGGTGGTTGTTCGTTTTACGTGCGCTCAGTCCAGATTCAGGATGCCGTTCTTTAGTTCGACTTATAATAAAGTCATTTATTATTCAAACATAATCCATTGTTTTACTGTTTACATTTAAATCTACATAAAGTCAACACCAGAAACCTAAACCAAGCACAGTAGAAAACTGTTTCCTCTTCCCATTAACCACCTGAACAGAATCATGATTGGCCTTAAATAACCCATCAGACACTCAGAACTCAAAATGAAATACGCCCCCTGGTGGCGATAAACACAGTAAAGTATAAATGGCTCTTACATATTTGTTTAATGCAACAAAAGGTTTAGAAAGTAAAGGAGCTGAAGTCTATAAGAAACTAAAGCAGGTTTCTAAAACACTTAGTTATTCTTTGTTGTCATGGCAACATGTTATTATAATGGTGAGACAGTTCATAGAAAGTTGTTTTGTTTCTTCATGTCAGCATAACGTCTGACGACAGCTGTGAGTCTGACTTCCTGTTTCAGCTGTTGGCGCTCGGTGCCGTGCTGAGGATCCATAAACGGTCCGGTTCCGGTTCTGAGCCTCTGCTGTTGTTTTCTGTCCAGTCTCTCATCCTGAGCACGGCGGTTCCAACCATCATCGGCTTCAGCTTGTGGAGGGAGGTGAGAATCTGGCACTCATTAAACGTTCCTGCAGGGAGAAGGTTCTGATCATGAAAGGTCCGCCTGGTCCTGGATCCGTCCGGGTCCAATGGTTCCACACAGATCCCCTCACTGAGGCCATTTTCCAAGATGGTCATCAACAGCCAACATTTGTCACAGATGAATACTTTTGCTGTCAAACCTTTGGACCCATAGAAATAATATTTCTAGATAATGTGATTGATTTTTCAAGATGGCCGCCCTCGCTATCGGGACTAAAATTTCTAAATAGATGGATGTGTTTGGTGTCAAACAAGATGGCCGCCATGTACTGGAGAATATATGGACGCACTAAAATCAACTGTAAAACAAGAATCTTTGCTGTGCTAATGCTAAACTGCTAACAGATAAAAAGTGAGTTGTATGAAGAGGAAAACCAAAGCAGAAAACAAATGATGTGACATGAAGTTCAGCCAAGTCATGAAAATGGGCAACAGTTATGGCAATGACAGGTTTAAAAGGCTCGAAAACGGTGGCCATCTTGAAAAATGGTCACCATTCTGAAATTACAGTGGCTGCTGGGCAATATGGGAGGGGTTAGCATGCTAATGCTAGTATCCACCGCTGGATGTTTCCCGTTGCAGTTCTACCCACGGGTTCTGGCGGAGCTGGCCGACCTGCAGGAGTTCTACGACCCGGACCTGATGGAGCTGATCGCCTGGATCAGGTGCTTCCTTTGCACTCTTTGTACGGCGGTCCAGGTTCTGGTTCTGGTTCCAGTAACCCAGTGTCTCTGCAGGTCTCAGGCTCCGGCCGTATTCGCCGGCAGCCCTGTTCTACTGGGAACCATCAAACTGTGTTCTGGTTCCGTTGTCACCAGTTTACCCGTTTACTCCGACTTGGACCTGCTGAGGAGAACCGAAGACGTGAGTTCAGATTATTTTATAATCTAGAGCCAAAAAATCTGTATTAAACTGGAGAAAGAAGCTGCTGCTGACGACTTCCTGTCTGTGGCTCCTACTTCCTGTTTTATACAGATCAACATGTTTCTGCCCTGGTAGGATGAGGTGTTTTCTTGTCTTTCCTGTTTTGAAATGTTTTTTTAAATATTTCCCAGGTCAGGGAGGTTTAACATGTTTACAGCTGCTGTTTGTAACTTTGTTAAAAATATGTTATTTAGATGTTAATTTAAACGGTCTCCATGATGTAACAATTTATGAGATAATCTGAAAAGATTGATCTCCTGAGCTACTATTGACGAAATGCTCCAAAAACAACCAATCAGAGCCAGGAGGCGGGGCTTAGCGCTGTCACTCAATCTCATGCACTTCAGACCATTTACCTGGCGTCATCGGTGGCCATGCTAACTAGCCTTAGCATTCGTGACAGGCTATGCTAACTGCAGTGTAGCAGAGAGGGGGATGAGCAGCGCCACACAAGATTGTGATTGACAGCACTAAGGCCCGCCTCCTGGCTCTGATTGGTTGTTTCTAGTTCAGCCTGGGAGAAGATGGAGGAACTTGATTTTTTTTTTTTCACAGATTATCTGTCACATAAACTGTAACGTGTTTGAACAAATATATTCTTTCTAAAAGTTAGCTGTGGTTTAAGTGCGAAGCTTTCTGCAGACAATGGACCTTACCAAGCTCCGCCCACAACCGACCTAGAAAATCCCACAGTGACTGCAAGTCTCGCAAGCAAAGCCTCGCGGCGCTGTGTTTCTATGGAAACATGAGAGTATTTCTGAGTGGATTAGAGCATCATTTCACCAAATATCAGCTACAACAATGGACAGAGGAACTAACAAGTTCATGCGAAGCTTCACTACATTGATG
>CAEFZX010029297.1:0-17873 GCA_903066825.1 Alfaro cultratus
AGATTGATAATTCACATTATATATATATATATATATATATATATATATATATATATATATATATATACACATTCCTAGCGTACACACTTTCTGAACGAATGCAGTTGAGAGCAAACCTGGAAATGATCAATGGGGTTTGCAGGAGAGACAAAGACAACAGCCGAGGATCAAGGGCAGGCATCCAATTTAGCTCTTAGTCCTTTAACAAATCAACAGAAACATAATATTACACAACCCAGTGCCCTAATTCAATGAATCTCCCAGTTTGGCTTTGAGAGCAGCAAAGACAATCCCTAGTCAGAACCACAAATATTCCTCTAATGGTTCTCGTCCGTCAGCAGTGCGTTAAGCCTCTGAGTGCTCCGGAAAGCCGTCCAACCCGAAGCGAACGGCTGTTCCTCTGCTCCTCATCAAGCCTTGACCACAGAGAACATCTTATCGGAGCCGCGTCTGCTGCCGATCTGAAGCCCGGCTGACGGATTGGGCCGAGCCAGTCGGGGGGCTGACTCTGAAGCAGATCCATATCGAGGTGATTGAAAGACTTTGGGCTTTGGTTGGCAACAGCAAGTGCTGCTGGTGCTGTTATTGCTTACACAAGTGGAGACGGCGACACGATAGCTGCAGTGATGGATGGACAGGCGGAGAGAAGAGAGGAGAGGAGGGAAAATGGAAAGGAGACGGAAGAAGAGGAGCAGGACGAAGCTAATAAATTGAAGGGTTTAAATGTGAGGAGTGATTTAGGGCGCATGTGTGTGACATTTATTGCATGTAAAATGGATGTCAGTCATTATAGCCTCAAGTGAACTCTTCTTTATTCACTGTTCAAGTGGACAGGATGAACATAATTACCTCTGAAGTGAAAGTGCATGAAGTGTGACATTAATCAATGCAATTATCATTCTGCAAAGGGCGGTAAATAAGGCGTTTTGGATGAGAGGTGAAAGTACGAGTTAATGCTTACTCAAGGCATTTGTTCATTCACTCCTGGAATTTGGGTAAAACAGAAATTACAAATAAATTTCAAGCTTAAATTTTAAAAAGTCTGTTATATTTCTGTTCCTTTAAATCACTACGATCGACACGTCCCTTCTTTGATTGGGTTGCTTTTGAGAATTTGTACTTTTTTTTTTAAAGGAGTACATTTTTGTCAAATTTGTGAGATAAACCTTAGAAATTTTCTGAAAAAAACCCCAAAACAAATTTTATTTATTTTTTCTACATTTCTTAGAATAATCTCAACATTTTATGGCTTTTCTCTAGCAAATTTTTGACTTTTCAAGATTGAAAATTTCCACATTTGAATATCAAAATTTCTGAAATTTTTGGCAGAAATGTATCCTTCCTTTTTTTCTGTTTTCAATGCACATAATACACTATTCCACTTTTTTTTTTGGCATTAATACATAAAAAAACCCAAACATTTAACTTAATTTGATTGTTTATGTTTTTATTGTGTCACTTCATTTTTCTAACCCTCACACATCCCAATACAAACTAATGTAGGAAACATGTTGAGCATTTCAGGAGCATCTCATCCTAATGCATTTACTCATGAGAGGAGTTTGTCCCTTTAAATCACAGCTGACCTGTTAGAGCAACATAAGATTAACTGTTAATACCACAAATATGCAAAAGAGACATATAAACTACCGGAGCTCAATTCCAATTACGCAGGCTGGAATGCATCAAGCTCTGCTGGTGTAAACACTTCATTGATTAACTTAGATCAGAATATAGATCTTGGCATTAAAATGAGTTTATATCAGCCACATGATTAAAGTGAACAATGATATTAAGTAGGAGGGAAACTCTGCCTGTTGTGTCGGTGCAGAGTCAGTCTGTGAGGAGTGTGACATCAAAACTGGATTTTTGTTTCTGTACTTCTGAGGGAAAAAGCCTGAAAGCTCCAGCTTTCACATTTAACTGGCCAGAGAAGGTACCACAACTTTCAACAGAGTAAAATATATTAAATTTAATCAGCTAAAGAATCGAACGGTGGCAGAATAAAACATCACCTCACTTTGAGTTAAAGAAACCAAACTGCTCTAGGAAATCTAAAAGGAAATATGACATCGGAAAATACAAACCTACTGAGAAACTTCCCCAAAACACAAACCCATAATGACGACAACATGGCATGACATTACACTGTACTCTGCAGACTGCTGCTGTTTGATAAGCAAAGACTGAAGCAGATTTAAGCATAAAAGCACAGAGAAAGGAAAACCCACCTGGTTGCATCTTCAGAAAAGATTCAATAGTTTCATAAGTATCATACCTGAAGTGGGAACTGGAAGGTTGTTGTTTAAAGGACAAAAACTTGTCCAGATGTGGTGGTTTTATTAGTGAGAGATGCCTGATTCAGTCTGAAAAGAAGTGAGTTCCTAAGTGGGCGCAGACAGAGCCCAGAGGAACACCAGGGCGGGAAGGAATGCTGTTTTTCCAGGAGATATGATATCAGCTCCGTTGTTAGACGACAAGACGAGGCTCAACTGAGGGAGTCCGACATTAAAACTGTTACAGACGATGACTGAACAAAGATAACGATCACATTTGGAGCTTTAAGAAAAAAAAAACCTGTTTAAGCCTGATAATGAACCTTTGGCTCCAGAAGAAACTATTTATTGGGTTCCTATAGGCTCTATTTTTACATCTAGTCACATAGACGTAAATAAATTTAATCCTGCTAATTGGTTGGAACAAATAGAAAAAAACAGGTGCAGCTTAGACAATGTTTGTCATACGATTTCTACCACTTCCTGGTAAAAACCAGGAAGCTATGCTTTGCGTTGTACAGAGTCTGGATCTTCAGCCTTTGCTTACAGGAGCTCTGGACTAATTAAAGTTTTAAACAATGGATTTGATTTTACTCCTAATCACTGACATTGGCCAGGATGTATGTAATGCTCCAGTTCGATTGTGAAGGAAGCTACACTATGAAACAACCATCTTCGCCAGAAATGAAATGTTTTAAATGTTCCTGTGTGATATTTAACAACACCTCACTGAATCTTTGCCAAGAAGTTTGGAGATTTAAGGCAGAACAGCGAACTATCAGGGAATCTCTAATGAAGTGAGTAACTTTAGACGTAAAAAGTTAATCTGCATATTATTTTTGAGCATCAGATTGTGTCTAAATTAGACTGTAGAATAAACCAAATCCAGTAAAGTGTTTCCAACATTTTCACCTTTAAGCAGCTTTTATTGGAAGGTCCATCTTAGCTTAGAAACACATAAATTAGAAATTTGAGCAATGCTTTCTTGCTGCACAGCTGAAATATGAATTATTTTTTTCATAAGTTTGGGTTTATGGAGTTTTAAATCATGTTATAAAGAGTTGGAGCTTCAGTTTTCTCACATTGAGTTGTGATGAAAGTCACTGCACAACAACTTCAGGCTTAAATCAGGCAGCTGGAATTAAAACCCTGAGTTTGCAGGGTAATAAAGCTTTTAAATGTCCACCAATTACCAGTTTTACATTATTTTCCATGAAACTGTGAATGGTCTTATTATTCTTTCCTTCTGTTTGTCTTGGTTGTTTAACAGTTAACAAGTTTTAGACTTTCAGGCAGGATATGTTAATACTACAAATCATGCCAACATCTATTTTGATGCTAAGCTGTTCTGCCAAACACTTGGAAAACTCTCAAACAAACAAAGAGATTAGTTTTACCCTGATTTTCTTTCTGCTTTGTTTTGGTGCGTCTATATTCACATGGTAATATGAGAATTTGACTCGCAATGAGAAAGAATCACACGCTTCCCAGATTTCTAACATCTGATTGAAGCTGCAACAACCAAAACAAAATGTGGATAAAAGCCAGTGGCTGAGAGCTAGCAGGCAGTGCAGGAGCCACATAAGCCTGGGAGTAAACACTCAGCATTCTGCTACTATACCTTTTTTTTTTTCAATACTTACTCTATCAGCATCGCAAATAAGAGCTGTGACCCCTCGTGACCTGGCCCTTCACACAGATAAGCACTGCAAACACAGTGTGAAGTGGTTCCGGCAGCCATGGTCACACACAACGGAGCACGCTAAGCCAGCTGTCCCTCCACTCCGACAGACGGCGTGTGTGTGTGTGTGTGTGTGGGAACAGAAAGTAGATGAGTCTCTCCAGGAGTTAAGAGTCGTTCGGGTTGTGTGTCGACGCTCGCCTGCACACATGCGTGTCACTTCCTATTTGTTGTTGGGATGTGTTTTTTTTGTCTCACCTCTATCACTCCTGCTCCGCTGACAGACACATCAGTCTCTGCTTTAGAGCCACAGGAGGAACAAGGTAAACAAAACCCTGGAAGAGCAGCAGTCATGTTTCTCTTTCATGGTCGGGAAAGACAAACCTGAATTTATTGATAGACTAGTTGGAATTGCCGATGCGAGATGCCATTTGGTTGGCCTCATATAGTGAAGTGAGTTTAAGTTATTATTATGAGTCACAGATGTTTTATTCTGACACCTTGGTGTGAGTATTAAAGACTTTCCGTCATTCTGGCTAACTGCTAAAAAAGCCTCCATTCCACTTAAACTATTTATGCAGCAGGATTTTGGGTTATGAAATGAAATGGCGACAGAGCAACGAAGAAGACTTGGCCACGCCCCTCAGTGCATCTTGGCTCCGCCCACTTTGGTTGAATTTTTCAAAGTTTGTCAAGAGGCGGTGTTTTGCTTTCAGAGGGTGGTAGCTACTCTTTAAGAATTCATAATTACAAATTGTGGTTCTTTAAGCAGAGAAACAGACTAATATTCTATTAATATTCTCCTCAAACCACTTTTTCATCTTTTGGTTGTTCCTGACGTTGGAAGATCATTAACTTCACACAGAGCTGGAGTTGTGGAGATGCTCTGACACCATCATGAAACGATCACAGTTTGGTTCTTCGTAATGCTGCTCAAAGAAATTCATCATCATTTATTTTCTTCCAAGTCAGAACCTTCACGTTCTGCTTCATAGATCCTCCCAGCAAGACGTATTTAGTGAAATATCAGTGAACACTGTGGAAAATTCAAAGTTTATTTCAGATTAATTGACTTAAAAATGCTTTTTAAAAATCATGAAACTACAGTAAGTTACAACAACCACAGACATGTTGCATATTGTAGTTTACATCCAGAAACTTTGTGCATGTGCACAATGCCGGAGGGTAAAAGCACGATTCTTTTGCTAACCATCCGTAGCTTTTCTGTTCACAAAATGAAACCTGGATATTTAGGTATTATTAATTTGGAGGAGCGCGCCGCAGCAAAGGAAAAAATAAATCTGAAAAACTGCTGAAGAACGACCCAAAATCACTCTTACGCTTCTTTTTTCTCGATATCTTTGCTGGCTGACCTATACGCAGAGACCCGTTGCCATAGCAACTGACTGACAAGAGCTCCACTACTGTATCAGGAAATCGCGCAAACATTTCACACACAAAGAACAAAACATTCAGTCTGTTTCGGTGTTAAGTTTTCAGGTTTAATGTTTATTTTGTGATTGTTAG
Source organism: Alfaro cultratus (assembly GCA_903066825.1). Taxonomy (NCBI): domain Eukaryota; kingdom Metazoa; phylum Chordata; class Actinopteri; order Cyprinodontiformes; family Poeciliidae; genus Alfaro; species Alfaro cultratus. The sequence continues at coordinate 5,485 of CAEFZX010029297.1, forward strand.
TAACTGATCGTCTGAACTCAGCAGAGGTCAATCAGGTAATTTAAACACCTGATTATTGATGATAGATGGATATCATTATTACTTTTCTATTTATTTTTTACATTACTTAACAAAAACCTGATTTATTGGTAGAGGTCAGCTCACTCCAGTTATTGTTTTTTTGTGTTTTTTCCAGCAAGATGCCTTTTCTTCTTTCTCCCAGCACACGATAATCTGCTGCACTTAACCAATTACACAATAACAAAGCTGTCAGGCCACTTCTTCCAACAGATACAATGGAAAGAAGAGGGAACGAAATAAGGGAAAAGAAGAAAGAAATAAACCGAGACGGAGTTTGTTATCATCCATCTCTGGCTGGTATTTCAACCTCCCGCTGTCACTTTTCAGCAGCCATTGTGCTGTGTGGGACAATTCTTCTTTCTGCTCCTCAGAAACGATAAAGAAGTGAGCAGTCGTATTGTGAGAGAAACCGGAGTCAATTTCCATCTTTTCTACCCACAAGCACAGCATTATGGAGGTCAGATGCTTGAAAGCTGTGGAGGCTAAAAAATAGAAGAAAAAGACACAGTTCCATGTTTATTTTCAGTATTTGTCACCAACTACTGTTAGATCTCCCACCATGTGCACAGCAAACAGAAGAAGCACCAAGTGTTCTGCTTTGAAAAGTTTCTACAAATAAACAACATTTTTTTTATTGCTCTGTGTGTTGAAAGTTTAAAAACTCCTCAGTAATATAGAGCTTTACTGCCCTGCTGTCAAAGTAAAACAAAAACAGACAGAGGAGGGAAAAACTGTGTTGTTTTTTGTTTTTAGAGGTTTGCCTGTAAATGACCAAAGACAGGCAAATCAAAAATCCCCTAAAGACAGCGATTGGGCAGATATGACACTTCTATTTATGCGGCGTCTGTAATAACTTCGGCCTCTTCGTTCCCAGGGGATCCGAGCCGCAGTGAAAATGGTATCCTGTCCCGGCGTAATGACGGCTAATAGAAGCAGCAGCCAAGCCCGTTTATCAGATGTCATTTCCTGCTACTGCTCCCCGTCCGCATCTTTATGAATTTTATCCCACGTTCCAGGGATTAGATGAAAAAAATAAGATGAAATGCTTGTATTCCTCCTCTCCCTCCTCCTTGATAGTCAACTGTAAGCTCCCGTATTTCACCTCTCTCTTTTCCAAAGCGATGAAAATATCATAGAGATGCAACAATTTGACCATTCTCCTCACATCCAAACCCACACGCTGGAGCACTGAGGTGCGCTAAACAGGAAAAGGTACAAGTCTGAATGCAGATTTCCCCATCAGTGGGACCGGACGCGCTGGAGGCCTTTACACTGCCAGATGCCAAGTACAAAGTGCTGATAAGGATAAATCCCATCTGTGAATCGAGTGAGAATAATCCTACCTCAGAAAAAGTTCAGAGGATGTGGGAAACGCTAAGAAAAAACGGAGGTTGTACAAAACGTGGCGCATTTGCAATTTCTCATCAAGGAAATTGAAATCATGACGAGAATGTGGCAGCAGCAAAGCAACATTTCAAAGGATCCTATGAGATCTTATGAAAAAACTAGATCTCAGCAGGAGATATGCCTCGATTTCTTTCCAAATAATCAGACCATCTCAGCGGTTTCTCGTCTGTTTCTTGGTTTTCTCTTCAAAGCTCCCCAGCACAGATGTCTCTGGTAAGAGACTTTTAACTAGCTGCGATTCCATTGACCATATAATTGCACAATTTGACATTTCAAAACGAAATTTGCATAATGGGAACACGGCAATTTTGAAAAAAAAAAAAAAGACTCTCGTCTTTTGACAACAAGTTTTGTCTCTGCGATGAGGTGATTTTTATTCTGGCCGTATTGGAAATATTTTATTTCACCACACGGGAAACACTTTCGATGATCAGGCAACATTGACAGGAAGTAGCTGGAGGATGATGGCGCTGCATGTTTTTAATGACTCACCGCGTGAACAAACTTATTCATGTGTGATTTTAATTGCGTTTCTTACTTAATGGAAACACCTCAATTAGCAGATTGTCGACAGCGTTTTGCGCTGATTTGTAATGGAAATGCAGCTAATGTTGGAACGGTGATATTTTTGTGGTTTTGAAACCAGAGCTGTGAAATACTTCCTTAGAACATGATAACCAAGCCTTTCCAAAATGGCTCCCTGCAGCAAGTTGGTGCAGCTCTCTGGAGATGCATCAGGATGCAGCTGAACACTCAACCATCAAACCACATTTACTTCTGCCAGAATGAGATCATTTTCTATGCACAACATGTTCCTTCCTGCTTTAAATTCTTCATGACCAAACTCAAAGTGTGCATTAGTTCCAAACAGGTCCCCTAAATGCTGCCACTGCTGGAGAAAACCGTCACACTTTCATCTAGAAAGTGCTGAGTTCAAACTAAAATCGGACCAAAGCCCAGCATGCCTTGTCACATGTATTCTTATAAGACGCTAGGAGACAACATCAGCCTCTTTCAAAGGCTTTAAACTTTACTGATGATCATAGAAGGTTATTTAAAAGTAAAAATAAAGCAATAAGTTTGACCTTCTGTTTTACTCTGCAAACAGAAGGTCAGGTGTTTGATTCAAAGTCTTTCAACATGTTGGAAAATCCCCCAAGCTGCTCGAAACAATGAAGAATCCCCCCAGAATGGCAACGTGTGAAACAATTAAGGAGATAATTCAGTCTGGACAAAAGTGACAGGCTGCTTAATAAAGCCATTATATTAGCGCGTTGCTATGCTAAGGCCTATAATATCACTTTGATGCTGCTTCCTCTCTCATTTGCTTCACTTTAATCACTCAGCAAAGACTCACAGACTTCATACCATCTAAAAGCTGCTGCTGCCCCCACGCAGGGTGCCATCCACTATGTTTGGACGAAGCTACAACAAGACAAGTTAAAAAAATTAATAAGGCACTTTGTGTGCAATTAGTCTACAAGGAGGGCTTCGATTGTGGCCTGAATATACATATAATGTTTTGATTCCATCTGAAAATCCTTGAGTTGATTTTTATTTGCAAAGTTGCTGCTGGGATTCATTTGGATTTCACAGGATTTTTAGATATGTTATCAACATTTGATCCTGCCACCAAACCAACTCCTTCAAATGTGGATCTTCCAGCTTCTAGATTTATGACAAGATTGTTTTAATGTTTTCAGGTTTTATCTGTTTGCGTCATCTCTTCCATTTCCTGCAGAAACCCACCTGTTGTGTTTTTCTCCAGCTGCTGTCTCCTGGGGAAGCAGTGGTTCTCCAACAGGAGAGTGAAAAGTTAAAACCAGAGAGGTAATCAGAGATGTGCTCTGCATAACCAGACCTTCTGTGGAAGAAAGATAAGGTCTAGAAACATTGCTCTAATGCGATCAATAGATTTCACACAGATTAGCATTGTAGTCTTTAAATGGCTGACTGGGTGGGCTTTGTTCAATGCTGGCTGACACCGAGGGAGGAGCCGTGTCAAGAACGGGAAATCAATGGGAACCGCGGACACATTCGCCCGATATTTGTCAGAAGAAGATTCCTTTGCTCACACCATCTTAGGGAGTTTCAGGGAGATCAATTTCTGTGCAGGTGTTGGAAAATGCTCTTTTATCTGAAATCAGATAAAAGATAGTGCTAAGTGATAACCAAATACCAGATTGTATCAGAGTTTCATTGCCATTTTTTTGTCTTTCTCTACTGGATCTTTTCTTAGATATGTTTTCACAGTTTAATAACATTTTCCTTGTTTTATTCAGTGCCAACAAAAGTAATCTGAGGGAATTCTGCAGTAGAAAACACATACAGTTTACTGCACTTATCGTTAAACTTAACATCTGAACAATATGAAAAGGATTAGAAGGGAGGCGTTGTTTCATAAATCTCCCATCCAAAGCAAACAGAAGCAGCGGTTCTGGAGCAGGATTCCAGGAAAGGCTCTGCTCAGAGCCGAGACCTTCCTCCAGCTCTGATTGGTTGTTTCTGACTGGGAGCTGAGTATTTCTGCAGATGGCAGTAGGACCACTGGAAGGAAGCAGAAGATAAAGATTTATTCACAGATAATCTGTCACTGCTACAAACATTCTGCCATCCCCCCCAAAAAAGAATAAAAATCTCGATTGTTTCCATTAAAAGAAGAAAACAAATTAAAATCACATGTGAATAAGTTTGTTCAAGCAGTGAGTCATTAAAAATGATGGCACCAAAGGATGTAAACAGTTGCATGAGACATATTTATAATTCAGCCATTATGCTAGCGCTCATCAGCTATCAGCTAATCAGAGGCGACGTCGTCGTTTTCGTCATTTCTTCCAGTTGTAACATCCGGTTGTTGATGATCCACATGTGAAGAGAAAAAAGTGTTTCTACTGCAGTTTGTGTGAAATACATCAACTTCAACATGACTAAACTAATCCTAGCACAAAACCTTTTGATTGAAAAACATGGTTTTATTTTTTTCAAAACTGTTATGTTTCCATTAAGCACATTTATTTTTGTAATTTTGATTTTAACAATTTTATGATTAATGGAAAAGTGGTTAAACTGCTCCGTTATCTCCGAGTGAAGAACACAGCATGCAGAGGTAAGTTTGCTTTTTATGCCGACTTTTACAATCGGGTTACAAAATCAGCTTATGAGAAACGGTAAGATGTATATGTTGGTGAAATGATTGGAGTTCGAGCCTGGAGACCCGTTTTCCTACAGAAGCTGGGCCCCCTGCTTGGTGTCCGTGTCGATCTCCAGGCCCCTGGGACTAATCTGCCTGGTCACAGGCTAAAGGGTCAGGATCCGATGGAACCTCCTGGCTGGGATTGGTTCACATCCCTCTTTTCATTTCAAAACACCTTCCTCCATGTTGTCTCTCATTACTCTCCCAGCACAGGGGCCTCTGAGCTCCCGCTCTCCCCTTCCCACACCCCCTGGTATCTGGGTTAAACTGGGCACGCCTGGAGGGGCGGGTTCTTTCTGGAGCCATAACTCTCCTCCTTAGGCCCGGGAATGGAGACATTCCTCTGGATGAGAGCCTGACCCGAGGCCTGGGGCTCGGGACCTGCGTGAACCTGGTTTAATTATATTAGCTGCAGTATTTTGACCCTTTGGCCTTGGCTTTCAAAAGCACTTTAAGTCAGGACGGTTTTCATCACCACCTGATTTGCAAAGACCCCCTGGTGTTTTGGTGTGCTGCACTAAACCCCATCATCAAAACTATTTGTCTGACAAGGTCACGTCACATGAACTTGATGTGCACAGCCCCGTCCTCCATTTCTCATCTTTCCATCACAACCTCTTTTGTAAAGAGAGCCGACTGAATGGCAGTCGCTTCAGGCCAGTATCCCGTCTACAGAGCCGGGTGGTCGGGATTATGGACCATTTTCTCCGGCCTGATCCGAGCATATCAGGCTGGTTGTTTCCCCATCATGGAGCCGCCTCTGGTCTCAGACTGTATGTCATAATCCCAGTAGAACACAGCTAAAAAAAATACCTAAATAATTAAAAATCACTTGAAAGCATTAATGTGTGGTGTCTACCTTTGCAACACTACTTTGCTCTGTGCATTATCATTTCCCAGCGGAGAAGAGATTAAATTAGCGTTCTGTTCCACCTAATTGCTCAGCTCAACAAATTAACATGGCCTCATTCAACCCTGTGTTTGTGAAATGCAATTCACGCTGTTTGTTTCATGTTTAAATAAACATATCTACATATGAAAAGATTAGTCAGCTCTATTAGTATCAGTAAAGGCTTTATCCATCCTGGCTCTTTGTGGCTTAGGCACAATTTGTACTGACAGACACAAATCCAGACCTGTGGTCCATTAAAGAAAAACACGCTGCTCCTCCAGCTGGACGGAGGGGAAAGCTGTTTCAATCAACGCATGCATTTCTGTTACTGTTAATTGCAAGAACAAATTAGCGAGATTTACTGCGACCTGATAGCTGCCTTTGCAGAAAGTTTGTTTTTCAACAAAGCGCCTTACACAGCACAGTCGCGTTAATAAATACCGAGCTTTCAGCGTCGCTGCAGGGAGGGAAAGCACTTGGTTGTATTAATGGTTTCAGTGAAAACAATGGAAAACATTAAACACCGGATGCTAGCTAGATGTATTTTTATCGCTAAATCATGAAACACTTAAAATCTAGAGAGATTCAAAGTAAAAGCGGTGAACAGGAGGGAGGCTCTTTGCTCCATTTCACTGCTGAAGTGAACATTGACCATTAAACTGTAAATACAAAGACTGGCAAAGAGCTATGCACACAGTTCAGAGCCCAGACAGAATGATGTGAGTTGAATCTAATTTGGTCAATCGAACGGCGATGGAGATGTAAATTATTCAGTTTGTAAAATCTATAACGGCCACTAGAGGGCGTCATGGGAGTCCCGGTTCTGTTGGTGGGACAGGAAGTTACCTGCCAATCGAAGGCTGACCCCCAAAAGTATTCCTATAAAATGTTATTGTTGTTTTGTGCTGCAAGTTTATTAGTAACATGAAAAGGCGTCAGCACCTGATCCCACGTACTGTATCACCTCTGGGTCATTATCACATTTTGTCCTTCTGTCGGCCATCTTGTCCTTTTTTACCCAATGGACGTGCAGAAAAAAATCGACTCCATAAAGAATCGCAATTCTCAGTCCTGGGAATTTTGACTCAATTCAAAATGCTCAAAAATCAGTTTCAAGTTGTTTGTCTTTGCCGCTCCTCCACTCGCCCACTGTCTGTGGTTTTAATTATTTTTTTATGTTTTTCATTTGAGAAAAAGCCAGACAGCTAAGCTAACCTAATGCTGCTAATTTAAGTCACAGAATTTTAAGCACAAACCTATTTTTGTTTAATTATAAACTGATGGATTTGATCCAGTATGGAAACTAAATGTTCCATTTGTTTACACCATCTTTTCCTCACATAATTAAACTCAATCTCTAGATTCAAAACAACTTTTGAAGAGATAAATTGGTTTCTGAATCAAATTGTGATCTTAAAAATTGGAATTGAATTGAAAGGAATTGAAATATTTGCATCTCTGCTCCCCAAAGAAAAGAGCTGGGCCCTCATTGTGAAGTCCAGAGTCTTTTCAGTGAGTTAGACTCCTTGAAACCAAACCAGATCTTGGTTTTCAGTGGTAAGACCTCAGAAAGGAGGCTGACTGGATGAGTTTAAAATGGAGCCACTGCTCTTCGTTTCACTGACGGCAGCTCAAGTGGTTCAAGCATCTGATCAGGATGCCTCCCAGGCACTTCTCCATGAAAGTTTTCCAAGCACTTCCAAAGGGAGACCCGGGGGCAGACCCGATCAGACCGGAGAGAGCATGTTGGTTCTAGTCTGGGAATACTTTGGGATCTCATCAACGAGTTGGAGAGTCACTGGGGAAAGAGATGACTGCCTTTCCCCTCCTGATCTGCTACAACAGCTCATTCACTTTATGAAGTCGATGTAATTAATCTGGGTTCCCTTTAACAGAATTAAAACTTTAATTCATTCTTCACAAAATGCTTGTGACCGTCTCTGAGGTCATTCGGCTGAGATGCTCCAGCATCTTGGAAGAGACGGTTTTAATTTTATTTATACAACTTTTAGCAACAAAGTAATTTACCTCTAAAATGAAAATAATCTTAGCGAAACACGGTCTTGACGTAAAACTTCACACAATGAAAATACGAGATAACTATAAATTAAAATATGCATCTATATTTCTAGAAATAAGGACATGAAACTGAATCAGCCTCAAATAATTATAGTTTTGATTTAAAGCCATACATTTAATTAGTTTTTGACACATTCCAGTCAGTCTCATGTTTGTTCAATGTAGAAATGTGGATTCAAAAGCAATAAACAATGAGTAATGACTGGCGCTTTGGATACATAGTGACATACTTATTAGATTTTTTATGTTCAAACTGAAGTGCTAAATTTGTAAATCATGGCAATAACTTTTTCTGTTTTATCTGCGCATGATTAGCTAGAATTACACTGAAAAGAATAAATTTATCAACAAGTCATATCAAAACAGACTGAAAATGCTAAAAATTGCTTGACACTTAAGAGAAGTTATGCTATTAAAAACAGGAAGACTTTATTAGAGACATATTTTTACTACTTTGACCAATATAGATGACATTTTGTCAGAACATTATTGCACATTTCTTAGGTACATGTTGAGGGAACATTTTGAGCCTGACTTGCAGAAACTCTGGTTGGGACAAAATCTCTGTCAATGCCAAAGAAACCAGACTGCAGCATCCTGTAGGTCATTGGGGAGTGAGTGTGGTGATGCACAACAACGATACCATGTAATACTGACGCAACATTTTTATGAAAATTTACCACATGTAGCCTCCATGGCATTGATTTGAATGAAGTATGAGATTTAGTACAGGTCAATATTTAGTCAAGAATGACTTGGAAGTGTAGACAGAGATAATCACAAGCATTTTTTCCCCAAGTCTCTAAAAATCTTTAGGTCACTTTAAGCTGAGAATTAAAATGATCAACAAGTCATATCAGAACAGACTGAAAATGCTAAAGTTTGCCTGCATGCTTTTATTTTTGCAGCTTAAATTTGACATGAATTCCCAACTCAAATCATCTCTTGGTCTCTTTTACAAGCATTATAAATTACAATATTATAAAAAAACCCCATTTATTTCAGTAAATTCAATAAATGAAACATCATACATGGTAATTACACCCAGGCTGACATTTTCAAGCCTTTGTTTCTGTTAAGAGGGATCATTTTCCACTTAAAGCTGTAGAAAACATAACATTTATGATTAGAATACAATCAGGCCATTAAGAAAATTATAGTAAAAATAGTAATTCAGATGTGGACTTAATGGAGAATACGTTTAACGCCTTCTTATAGGTTATTATTTTCTAAAGGTACTTCTGATCTGACAAACAAGCCTCATTATTCTAATTCATTTAACATGATTGCACAATAGATAAATTACTGACCATTTTATCAAGAGACAGCTGGTTAGCATCAAATTGTTGCGTGTTTCCTTCAGAAAATGATATATATAAACATGCAATAAAGAAATGAATGTACATCAGGATGGCTGGAAGCAACATGCTTTAAAAGCTGTGCAGGGAGTAAAGGTGTGTTGAAAACCGCAGATGAAAATGCTGCAAACAAGAAGCACATTTACACTGAACCTGCAGACCTTACTGACTTCTGCACATCACTGTGTGATAAAACACATTCTATATCCTGTTTATGGCACGTTGGAGCAACCCCTACCGCCATCCATTGTTGTTCGTCCATATACAAGCCGCCTTGTTGGAGGACTTCCAGTAAAAATGAGCTGGAGGGGGCGAATGTACTGGAGACTGGCAGGCATCAAGGCCAAAGAGATCTTGCATGTGTGAAGCAGAGAATTAGCAAGTAGGAACAGATTTGAGAGGATAAAGTGCACAGAGAGCAAACGGGGGAGGGGCTTTGTGTGTGTTTGGAGAGTGATTAGATGTATGTGTTGCTCTCTCTTTCCATTCTTCTGAGATAAATGTTCACCTCGGACTGATCAGGGAGTTTATGATTTATTCACAAAGTCCTGCAGGCCGCCTGAGTCCCCTGGCAGCTGCAGGACTCAGGCATGAATGCAGAGATGGAAACAAGCAGCTGACCGGCTCTTACTCACACAAACAACCCAAGGACCATCAATTTATTTACTCAAGGCATTCTGCGAGAACGTCGCCGTCACATCACTTCGCCTGTCCTTGTGTTTGCGATGCAGCAGTCGTGTAAAATCAGTTTTGACCAGCGGAAGCCAGGCAAACAATTTTCAATGGGATTTGATTTACAGAGGCCACTGCCAGGAAGCTGTCCGAAGGGATTTGCTTTACGATAAAAGTGCCCCAAAACAGCAAGAGATATAATTACCGTTCAGGGGAAAAATGTGGATGATTATGCAAAAATTTCTAACATTTTGTGTTAGAAATCTGTTTATTTAGCTGCATTCATGGGAACACTGGTTCTCCTTTGACTTAAATGCTTGATTCGATTTTTTACAACCTGTTTTTGTCTCAGTGCTAAACGTGGAATTCACTCAGGATATTGTAAGAATTGATGTCTGTGTCCTTACTGGAGCTATTCTATGCAAACAGTTTAACTGTCCAGTTCACTCCACTCTGTTATGCTGAGTTCAGAGAATCTGCAGAGCAGCAGGAGACAGATTAGAAACACTCCTCTCTCTGTACCTTTGTTCTGCGTAGCGACTGATTCTGCTGCAGCTGGCAGAAAATTAACCACCTGAATGTCTTTTTATTATCCTTGAAGTGAAAACAACTCTTGAGTTGCCAACAGGCTAAAACATGCAGCAATGTGAAAGGAAAAAAAACAACAACATGGTAACAAAATGGAAAGTAATGTGAACAGAAACGTTAAGCTGCAACGCAGAGGGAATTGGAAAAGGTAATGTTGATTGCAAGTTTAAATAAATTCACCTGTCAGCAGGTTTTAAAGCCAATCCAGGGGTTTTCTTTATAGCTCCATACATTCAGCTCTGATCTTTAAGGTTATTTAAGAAAGCTGTACTTTGGAGAGGCTTAATTTAAGTTTGAAAGCCAAACCGAATCCTGGAGCCTCCACTTAATGTCACAGGCAGATTCTGTAACAAAGCTTCACCTTCAGAATAAAACACTTTGGGTTTGTGTTTGGGTTGTTGCTTCATCCCTTCCTACAGTGGCTGACAGTATATGAGTAACTGCTGGAGAAACTTTAATACTGGCAGCTATTCATCAACAGTATAAATCTAGATCTGCTGTAACACCAATCCTGGAAACTGCTGAACCCGTCAATATCCTGTCTAAATGGTTCTCATGTCAAGATTAGGGAGTAAATCACGAACCGAGCTCTGATTTAAGAAGCGGCGTCTCAGGAGTTTGGAGTAACTGCTACCGTCAGTTTGGATGGTTTGTTTTGCATCTATTACTTGTTTCATTGTTTGAAATGTTGCCAAGAGTCTGTTTTTATGAAGGCCTGAAATTATTTTTTTTAGGAAAATAATCAAACTCCTTTAAAATGTTTGACTTTGTACACAAATATTCTATTTTATTCCACCTCACTCAGTCATGATGGACATGTTTATGACTTTCTTTTCCATTTTCTGCAGCCACAGACAGCAGGAAACACCCTGGATGTGACTTCAGTCCACCAACACAGACACAGAAGAAGAAGCACACACACATTCACACACACCTGTACCTGTGGAGCGACCAGCTAACCTAACAGTCATGTTATTAGAGAGCTGGAGGAAGCACACAAATACATCAGAAGAACACAAAACTCCAAGGATTTTGCTTTTTTATACATTAGGTGAAAAAAATCATTACTATATAGCAGCATACTTTAGTATTGTAAGTAGTAATTGTATGTAAATACCTTCCTATACATTGTTATTCTGTACTTGATTTGTGCTGTTGCAGTTAAACGCTAAATTAATGGAGGATAATTATAATCCATTTATTTTGTAAGTCCGAATTTTCCGTCTTTAAATCAAAAAGATCATCTGGAAGATCCAGTAACTGTAATAACTTTAAGGATTTGGACACTGTCAGTGACAGACTGCTGCATCCTGGGTGCACAAAGGAGCGAGGTCACTGATCCTTCCTGTTAGCAGCTTTAAGATTCTCTAACCAGAAATGTTACCAATAAACTCAAACTCACCACGTCGGAGTCATTTTAAATCGCTTCCTAAAACTTATTTTTATTCGTTGGAATTTAATTGAGGCCTTTTCTGTTGTAATGCTTTAGTTTTAATCAATTTATTTTATTGTGTTGTCATTTTGCACAGCACTTTCATGCAATTTTAACCAGTTTTTAATGTCACATTGACGTTTACAACCTGGCTGGTATTTACAGTCTTTGCAAAACTTTCCTGTAAATATTGTTGCTATTTTCTATGCACAAACATCTTGTACATTTTTAACCATCCCACTCAGTTGCATATTTCTTTTTATCTGGAAAAGGTAAAGTTTTTAATAACTAACATGGTTCCATTTGTCAACTTTCTGCTGGTAAACTCAGGACAGAAAAGGATATTTGTATTTTATTTTCTAATATTAAATTAGATAAAATCCACATTGTTTTCAGTAGTTTGTGTTTGCATTACAAGTAGAGGTTAGTTTGGTCGCAGTTGAGTTTTTGTCAGCATAATTCCTTCATTTCACTTTTACACAGCTTTGAATGCGTGACTTTGCAATCATTGCAGGAGGTGGTTGGTCACTTAAGGCCGACTGCTTCTCCAGATGATGCTATTCCACCCCAATTATTTAAAGATGTTTTTTCTACTATAGGTCCTTCTGTTCTTGCTCTTGTAAATAGCAGCTTGTCCTCAGGTGTTGTCCCTAAAATTTTGAAACATGCAGTTCTGCAGCCTCTACTTAAGAAGCCAACTCTAGATCC